>PVKE010015129.1:0-21293 GCA_004027555.1 Craseonycteris thonglongyai
CATTCTGAGATCATGGGACTTCAGCTCTTTCCTACCCACTTCGATTTCATGGCTCTTAGCATTTCAGAGAGGTTTAGGCTCTTCTGTTACGAGGTTCTCCATCCTGGTTCTTCTCCAGTGTGACATCGTTCTTCCTGTTGGTAATACTACTACATGGTTGCCGTGGAAGTGAGGATTCATTACATCACACAGGAGAGGAGGAGACCCACTAGCAAATCCTCCACTACTTAAATTCCTAGTAACTTCTTAGAAGACGGATGTAGTTTTTTGATCATTAAAGACCTTGAATTTGAAATTGGGATGTTTTTTTGTTTTTTTGTCTTTTTTACTAGTATTCTTCTACTAAAAAAGCAGCCTGTTCATAGGGAATCTGGATAAAGGAATTGTAAAAGCAAGGTGCTCATCAGCACACATTGGAATTTCTCTGCATTGCAATTTTTAAAAAACAAAGAAGATACATTTTTGCCACTTTTTTCCCTGCTCTCAGGAGCTGAAGAATGCAGGCACCATGAATACTCGATTCTAGTTATATAAAAGCTTAAGGTAGTGCTTGGGCCATTCATTCCCAGAACCTCCTCTATTTACCTTTAGACTTCCTGAGGGGCAGGATGGCTTTATTGTTCTTATTCAGCTAATTTTGCTTCCTAATCCCAGTTTAGCTTCTAATTGCACCTCTGAGCTTTAAGGATTCATTTAACTTCTCAGTGTTTCCCAGGTGAATGCTGTTTGAAAGTTTAACCTACCATAAAGAAATGAGTGGAATGAGTAAAGGGATGGCTCCAAAGGGTATAAACCAAGAGGACAGCCCATAAATAATACTGCAGTGATTGAACCTGAAAAATATCCAAGTAAATATCAAGGTGTAGCAAGTGATTCCATTTTCATTCTTGCTCAGGAGCTTTGGAACAATGCTCTGAAGAAGGATCCATTGGCTTGACCCGTATGTCTCTCCTCTCCCTAGAGTCACATGACAAGTTCTTCACTGATACCATTTTCTGCTCATTGTTGGCAGTCCTACTTTCTCTTTCTAATGTGGACCCGGTCTAGAGTAGAAAATTACCAGAGAAGATTTTAGAATTTAATGGTACAACAGATTTGAAGGGGGAAGAGGCCACGAACTAAGACAGGCAGGCAGACTGTAGATGGAATAGGCAAGGACACAGAACCTCTCAAGTCTCCTGAATGAGTACAGCTTTGCTGAGACCCTGATTTCTTCCCTTAAGGCGTATTTAGACTTCTGACCTGCAGAACTGTAAGGTAATCAGCGTACGTTGCTTTCAGTTGTGGAGGTTGTGTGAATCCGTTACAGCAGCCACAGGCAACTAATACAGTATGACCAAGGCCCACCTCTCCCCACCCCCCAGCCAGCTGCTCACAGAGTTAGTTCAATGTTGCCAAATCCAATGGAAAAATTCTAACTCAGGTCATATTACAGTGTCACCTCACTTGACCTCCAGCAGCTTCTAACATAAAAGATTTCTGTCTTGAAACACTTGTCTATTTGACTTTCAGGACACTGAACTGTACTGGTTTCCTTTCAGCTCATTGGTTCTTTTTTTTTTCAGTCTCCTTTGTTGAATTCTCCAGCTTTTCCTCCCAAGCCTGGAAAGTCCTGGGATATAATCTCTAACCATTCTTATTCCCTCGATCAAGTTTGTCCAACACACAGCCTACAGGCCACGTGCAGGCCAGGACGGCTTTGAATGTGACCCAGCACAAATTCATACATTTTCTTAAAACATCCTGAGATATATATTTTTAAGCTCATCAGCTATCATTAGAGTGAGTGTATTTTACGCGTAGCCCACGACCATGCTTCTTCCAATGTGGCCCAGGGAAGCCACAAGGTTGGACACCCCTGCCCTAGGTAATCTTATTTAACTTAAAAAAAAATCTTGATGATGAAGATGACTAAATTTATGTGACCAGCCCAGCAGTGTCCCCTGGGTATTATATGTCCAAGTCCCTATTCTGCATGTAGATTTGTCTACTAGGCACCTCAGAAACAATGTCCTTCTCCACAATCCTTTTACCTCTCCTAGCACCTCTATGCATACCCCTTCCCTGTGTCTTAGGCTATAAATCTTATTTTCTCTCTTTTGCTGCCACAATTCAGTGAATGTTAATGGCTCTACATTTAAGATCTCTATTGAACACCAGCACACTATCTCCATTGCCAAGTCCCTAACCCAAGACTCCATCATCTCCAGCTGCACTTTGCAAACACTCCCTCTGCCCCATCCCACCTCCCCCATGCCTGCCCTTAGAGCTCACTTTCTACACAACAGTGAATGCAAACAGGATAAGGTAGTAAAATGCTCTGTTGATCGATAAAGAGATGAATGCTGAGAAGGAAAGAGGGCTATACTTGTATATTTATCCTTCAGCACTAGTTTATATATATTTTATGTAATGTGTTGGGAAGAGACAGGTAAGCCCTGTGCCTCAGCCTTTATGTAGTTTATATTGTTTAAATATCGAAGGTGCTCCCTCCGCAGGGATAGCCCTCCCTGAAAAGATGCCCACCCGTCATCCTCAGCATAAAATCCCAAATCCTTATAAATCACAGGAGGCGGAATCCAAACCCTGGCTGCAGCCCCGCCCTTCCCCCTTCTCAGTCTAACCAGCCCCACCGGCCTTGTTCTCTTTCCTAAATATGCTAGGATTATATTTCCTCTCTGGGTCTTTGTATGCATTGTTCTGCCTGCCGGAGCCCTCCTGCTGCTGGAACTTCCTGTGGCTGCCTCCCTGGCTTCATCCACATTTCTGTTTAAATACCAGTGCATCGTGGAGGGATTCCCTGACCTTCCTGATTGCCCTAAACCCTATTAAACCTGCTAGCTTTGGGTGTGTGTGTGTGTGTGTGTTCATGCACACATACACATACCGCTGCTTTATCTTTATTTTTAGCACTTTCACTACATGCATTGTATTATTGTTTACACATTTATTGCTGTCTTCCCCACTAGGATGTATGTTTTCTCTACAGGGACAGATTTTTTGGTGGTGGTGGTGGGTGTCTTTATTTCTGCATCCTCAAGTCCTAGAAGGGGGTCTGGCATAGAGTAGACACTATAAAATTATCTGATGTATATAAAAACAGACTCATTCAGTGAGGTAATATTGTATTTTAAAAAATGATTTCAATGAAGGTGCCGTTTACAAAGATAAGTATGAGCGGGGTTAGTTGCCAGCCATCTCACTGAACAAGAGCAGAGCGGTTACCATTGGCTTTGGCCTGAGCTCCAAGTATCGTCCGAAGGGTCTCCCTGCCCTGTGAGTCACGTGCACTGCATCAGGGGCATGTACTCTGGCTGATGTCTTGTGTCATATGGAAACAGACGTGCATGGCAGGTGGAGTCCCCGTGGGAACCCTGATCACCTGGTCACCTCTTAGACATGGACTTTCTGGGGAATAATACTGGGGGGGTGGGTTGTTCTGGCTTTGTAACTGTCCAAATGTTCTCCTGGAAACTTCAGAGCCCGGACTGTGCTTCTAGCAAGCTGAAAGGCTGCTTTTGTATAAAACGTATATGTGAGATTAGATACACAATGTGTATCACTTAAACTTTTTGTGGTTAGGACCCTATCTCCTATTTCTCTTCTCAACTCCTGGGAATGAAAATGGCATTGAGCATATAATATGACTGGAAAATGAAGACTCCTGACTTTCTCTTTTTGATGTGAACTCCACATTAGAAATCACGTGGGGGCCTTCTTTTCCAGTATATGCTGAGGGTGTCAGGAGATCTTAAGCTGAGGCCCATGAATGGAACGTTGAGGGTCCATAAACTTTCTAAAACAGTGCACCAAATTGTATAAGCGTTCGTGCTTTGTTTTGGAAAGGTTCATGGATTTCCTTAGATTCATGAAGGGGCCTGTTCCCTACAGGTTGGAAAGAACTGAGTTATCCAGAGGTATCTAGATTGTGGGTTTCGGCCCAGAGGAAGGTCTGGAGTGAAAAACTAGGAAGGTATGGTGTGTGTGTGTGTGTGTGTATGTGTGGGGGCAGGGGTGCTTTGTCATGTTGGTGGACAAAGGGTGGCCTTTTGGTGCTGACATGCCTGTAGTGGACCTGCTTTACTCACCAGGACTCACTGCCTCTACTTAGCAGCCCAACAGTTTCACACCAAGCTTATGGGTGAGAGGGAAGGATCTGGCATCCCGAGATAGTTCAGCAGGTTGAGCGCTTGCCTTGCAACCACGAGGTCCGGGGATCGCATCCCACCTTGACCTGCGCAAATCCATATGCTGAACTGTGGCACAACTGGTAACTGCCAAGCCCCATGGTGAAGGTTTTTGCCTCCCATGTAGGAGGCCCCCAGTTCAGTTTCCACCCCGGGCAGCCCGACATCCTCCTGTGTAGAATGAAACTGCCGTAACTAGTGATGTACAACTATGGCTACTGCTCTGGGCCTTTTCACTTTCTCTCTCTCCCTCTCTCACCTTCTCTCAAACAATACAATCAGTCTTTTTAAAGAAAGAGAAGAATCTAAGAGTGGGTCTGAATTGTAATGACAGACAACGTCTCGCATGCTGCAAGCAAGAGGAAAACTGGAAGGCTTAGAGTGTCACTAGCTTGGCATTTTGACTCCATGCTACTCCCTGGGGCAGTCTCCAAGGCCTTCCGGTTGTTTAGTCACAACTACCATGTTGGTCAGGCCCAGGCCAGAACACAAGGGGCTTGAAGCCCTCCTGTGCATGTCGCCCCTTCGGCAGTGATCACATACCATTGCATGAGCCCACCTAGGCCAACGTCTTGTGTTATTAGTATTAACTGTTACTTTATTATTTCAAGTTTGTATGCATGTATTAGGCCCAAACAGATGTACAGAGCTGGAAGTCAACACTTTTGCCAACTACTGATCATGGTGCCACACACAGTAGGTATTGAATAATTATTTTTTCAAGTGCATAAAGGACAGCACATGAAATACTCAAGATCTGTATCGAGTACCTGCTCCACTTTAAAGAGCCAAAGCAGACCTGACTCTGAAGAGCAGATTGTGTGTAAGCTTCCATTAGTAGCAAGGAAGTCTTTTCAGTTCTAAAACTCTGTGATCATGGAGTGAGAGTTTTACATGATAACCTGTTTATCAGTCCTCAGTCTATACAACGATTACACACATAGTCTCAATAACTGTGTACTATTTTCAAATGTAGACAGGCTCTGGGGAGAGCAGGTTCTCTGGTCTATTTCACCTCACTTTGGGGGCAACCTGAACAATTTAGGTTTTTTCCTAAGGAATACATTTCCTGACTCCCTTCAGGTTAGTGCCTGATAGTTTCCTAGTAACTGTGTCCTCCTCCTGCTATTTAAATCTGTCTGCTCTGGTTCTGTTTTTAGTAGTCATTTAGATAAGACCTGAGGAGTTAATGTTTTCCTGGCAAAACCTGGAGGAATACTTGCTGTTCTTTCCCTGATTTCACGGAGGCTGGCGAGCTGCTTAGCAATAAAACAGTCAGGCTCCAGAGGGCGTTCTTAGGGGGGTCAGTGATGTCCGCTTGTCCACAGTTGATGTAAATATTTCACTGATGTTACTGTTTGGTTTGAATACAAAACCAAGCTAGAACAATGTCCATTAGAGAAGTCGACAGCTCTGAGTGGTCCTAATGCAATTAATAAATGTCCAAAGACTTGATGAATCATGAAGGTATGGGAAACACACTGTGTCAAAGGGGAAAATTGTGTTTTCCTTAATGTGACAGACATTACTCACAGAACCCAGGGAAGTGGGGAAAATATTTCAAAGCTAAGGCCAGAATAACAAACACAAGATCTGTTGTGAAATGAGAGAACCTTTCAGGAAATGATGACGTGGGCTCTGTATACCAATAATTCACATATAGTGGAAGATAAAAAACAGTATAGGAAGTGGCTCCCTTGAAGAGCAAGGCCAGCCAGCCCCGTGTGGAGGCAGCTGGTCCCAAATATCCAGTCTGACTGCCCATGCTAAGTCTGGTGCCACAGCAGTGGTCTCTGCGTATCGACTCCTTTGAGTTGTTAGGAAAGGGCATTGTTAAAATGTCGAACATTAATAGATTGACCCGGGAATGTCCACATTTGTTCATAGGAGTATTTAAGAAGTGAGCAGGAAGCATTTCTTGACACAGTAGACCAGGAAGATTTCACAGCGAGGACAGAAAATACCCAGAACAAGGGACCGTTTGGGAGAGAGGGATGAGATACAGTTTTGAGGATATTGAACTTGGAACAGATCCTAAAAGGAAGCATAAGTTTGGGGGTGACCACATTAGGTTTTGCTGATGCCAACATTTTCCCCTAGAAGTGGCTGTGTTGGGAGTTTCTCCATTTAAATCAGCGATCACAGAATCTGTCTGACTGAGGGTAGGTTACCACATCCTATTTTCTCTTTGTCACCATTGTCAGACCTCCTTTGACCTCAGTCTAAGAGATTCTGATTACTTGATTGACCAAAGGGCTAGGAACCAACAGAATTCAGGCACAAAAGTATTTCAGGGTCTCTGTTGTACAGCATCTGCCTTGCTCTTGGGTGGGCATCGTCTAGCTATCTGCTTTGAAGTTGATTAATACTAAAAATTAATCTGGCTGTCACAAATGCTGGGCATCCCCAGCACAACCATTTGGAAGAAACCCAACCTGACTTCCATGTGGAAGCTTGTAATTGTTGTAGGAAAATTCAGTGAGCTCTCAAAACCTTGACACGGTATTTGATATATGTGCATGGTCCCAAGTAAAAGACACTTTCAAGATTTTGACTTTTTTCTAGGTTAGTAACATCTAGCTCAGTCAGTTGTCCCAAATTGCTTCATTTTCTTTGACTTAAGGTTTGGCTTATTTGCATATATACATGTGGATTCTGATTTTTTTTAAGTGAGAATTCTGTTTTCTATGTCAAGCAAAGTGGCATTCCTTTAATTGCCTGGTAATTAATTATGAAACAAGATCAAACCACAAGTCCAGCACTTAAGTGGCAAAGAACAAGAAAGAGTGAATTATTGGGGAAAGCCGGGACGGCTCAGCGGGTTGAGCGCTCGCTTTGAGGCCATGAGGACTGAGGATCGAATCCCGGCTCCGGCCCAGGCAGGACCCACATGCTGAACTGGGGAGTTCCCACAGTTCGGTTCTCTAGCTGTCTCTGTCTCTGTCTCTCTCTCTATCTGTCAAAAAGTAAAGTAGAAATAAATATGCACTGAAGACAAAAAGATAATTTCTCTCTATAAATGTGAAAAGATAAAAAAAAAAAAAGAAAGAGTGAATTAGCACTGATCCCCTGATGCCTCACTTAGCAGTTCTGTGGCCTCAGGCAAATCTCTTCACCTCTCTGAGCTTTTCTTCCCTTCATCTATAAAAATCAGGATTTTACTTACTATCTAAAGCATATTTTGTGTGAATTAACTGAGTTCATATTTTAGGAACATACTTCATACAGTGTAAATTGCCATAAAAAAGCAGGACTGTCCTCTAATTGGTGCCTCAGATTAATGTTAATGGGAATTGGAAAGGTGGTCACACTTTTCCAGAAGGAGGTGATCAGACAAAAAGTAGGTGGAGGAGGGAGTTCCTGAAAGGTGGGATTTATTTAATAAAGTTTTTGGTCCTGAACTCTAAGTTAGACTAGAACACGGCTGTCTTGGTCAGTCTGGAATCAATCTCTCACTGAGCACACATCTAAAGTGAAAGTACAGTTTTACTGGAGGAGGGGTGTGTGAAGGGACTGTTTGTCCACATTGGTCATCATGTGAGTTTCGAGACAAAGGAAGGTCAGAGGTAGCAGTATTCAAACCCTAGTGACCTGAATATTTCAGAACAGGTTCTCTTTACTATTCAACCCTTTAAAAGTAAATGCATGAATTAAAAAAAAAAAAAAGATGGGAATGCATTCATAAAAATAAGTAAATAATAACGCCATTTGCAATGAATAGTGCCGATTATGTATTAGCAGTGAAGCTACTTACTGAGCTCTGAGATAGATAGTCTTTGGATGTTGGGGTGAATTTTTTAAAAGTTTGCTTGATTCTGCTACTAGACCAGAACTTTCATTACATGTCATTTGCTGAAGCTGATTCTTTGTCAGGGCTACTGCTACCAAGAAGTTGCCTGGCCTATGGTTATGCATGTTTTCAGTGACGTTATGAGCAACTTGGCAGGGTCTTGCCTGGACATCCCCTCTGCTCTTAGGGACTGCAATTACGGTACCAGTTCTCGTTCATTTCTTATCCTCAGTGAGCTCTTTAAATAAGTCGTGACAGGGTGGAGAGGGAGGAGTGAACAGAACGTAGGGCGTTGAGGAGAAGTTTGGAAACATAAATAAGGCACTTGGCAGCTCTCTGCACAGAGGCGATTGCCCTTCTATATGCACGAAATGTCCCCTCACTCACCATTGCATGGTTGAACCACACTGGGAACATGCCGTCCAGAGCCTTCGGGTAAATAAGTTCTCGGTCGTAGAGAAAGAGCATCCAAAATGACAAAAATACAAACTGGAAAATAAAACACACAGAGATCACCTTAGGTTTGTTTTCTATCGAAGCTTTCTGAGATAACCAAGGAAACATAGCAACGTGAAAATAGATACCCGTTTCAAAGGCATTGTAAAAATGTAAAATAAAGAGAAAAAAGTCCTCACTGTAGACTGGCAGCGTCTGCTCTGGGGTTTCTGGAGAGTTGGGGATTCATTATTTGTCACTGTGACAGGCAGAGAGGATACAGACCATTAAGTCATTTCATTAAACCAATGACTTCTGTCTCTACGCTTTTCCTGGGAGTGCTGAGAGCAGCCACGGGGAGGCCTCGAATCTGATACTTTCCTTGCCCATCTTCTACGTAGACACAGCTAGAGGGTGCATGAGGGCTGCGAGGAGAAGTGACAAACTCCCAGAATCCTTCACAAGTTATTGAACTCAGAGTTGGATCTCTCCATTGCTTCGACCTTTGGGTTGATCCCTGTCCTCTTGTACCCTTTGACTGTCTTTTCAAAGTGTCTGTCCTCCGTATCAAAGTCAATGTAGAGATCGAACAAATATTTATTACTCTTCCGATCTTCTATCTCCTTAAACTCCAAAGGCTCAATGTCTAAGCCTTAAAAGAATGACTAAATTCCATGGTTACAAAAAACCTGGCCTTGGGATTGGTGGGGGTGGGAAAGGAGGGTATCTTGACAAGGGAAACTGGAATGCTGACTCTGGCTGTTATCTGAGAACTCACTATGTTGGGAGAGCTTCGGTTTTGCACTTGAGTCTGAAGTCTCCATCCTATAGGAAGGACCGTGACAGGTGGAAGGAGGCAGTCGTTTCTAATTATAGGACCTGCGGGCCCCGGGTGTGTTTGATTTCAATTTGTTTCCATTCTCACTAATGGAGGAAACAGCAATGCCACAGACACGGGACAGCGTCAGCCAGCAAGCTGACTCCGTCTTGCGTATGTCTTGCTTTTTCCCAATGTCCTTTCATTCAAGAAAATGCATGAGGCATTCACTCTGTGCCCACATCAGGTATTTCACACATTGTCTGTCTCCTCAATGGTCTTTCCCAGGGGCCAGGGCTGAAAGTTTGCACGTTTTTTTGTTTTTTTTGATGGTTTCCCTTTGCAGAGGTAACTTAGGCTTATTGTAATAAGTACAGCAAGATGTTCAAAAGGGAAAATTAGTCATCTCCCTCCTGAGCACCCTCCACACCCATGACCCTGATAGATCCAAGGTTGTCTCCGTTGCATTTTGATTAAGAAAGGTCCTTTCAACTTCCTTGTTACGCAGACATCAGTATCTTGTATCAAACATTCACGAAGACACAAGCTAATGATGAGTCTGTCAGTGATGGGTCCTATTTCCTGAAGACACTGGGTGATGTGGTGCAGTCCTCAGACAGGACATTTATTCCAACAGCCTTGCCAACATAACATAACACGTATGTTAGGTTGCATACACACGTGTCTTTGTAACTTACCGTGGATGTAGGAAAAGCCAGTGTGGTGAAAAGCAGGTCTCTGAAGGCCGTTATGAACTTAATGTCTTTTCCCCCTTTAATTCCTTTCAGCACATCTTCCAGGCAGGCGACCCCGTAGAAAATGGCCTGCAGGAGCTAAATGCATAAGGAAAAGTGAAACCATTTTCATTCGCTTTAATTAGTATATTCTTGGCGGACGTGCAGCTCCATCCCTCTGGGAGTGATGTTGATGTAAGAAGGAGGGGGCTGTTGTCTGTTGGGATTGAAAGCCAGTATGAGGGCTGGTCTTCCAGCTCACTGGGCCCTGCCTGGCCTGGCGCACTACAGCTGATTGAGTAAAGTCATTTAAGGGATAATAATGTGCACAGTATTTAGTGTAATGGAATTGAGCTAACATGGAAACAAAATCAAACATCAGCTGAACAGGTGGATGCAGTGAGCCAGATACCTGCACAGAGGAGGGAAGAGCCACGGAAACCGCACAAGAGCAGAGAGCCAGCCCCAGGGGTGGACACAGCCTCACCGCTACCCAGGAAAGAAGAGAAAGAGAGATGCCGAGGGCAGCGGTCTAATTAGAGAAGCCAGAATCAAGGTCAAGAGCCCACGAAGGAGCTCTGTGCCCTCCTGAGCGAGATGCCCAGAATGGCGTCGTGCTTGTCTGAGGAAGAAGCCAGCGTTCTTCTTCCATTAAAAGGAGGTGCCCGGAGGCCCTATGCTGAGAAAGTGATTGAAATCCAGAGATGTAAGAAACCATAGGCCCTGGTGTGTCCCTATGTACTGTGAGGTCCTTGAGGTCAGGCGGAGGAGAAGCAGGGCCCCTTTCTTTCTTTTTTATTCATTTATTTATTTATTTATTTATTTATTTATTTATTTTTGCAGAGAGAAGGGGAAGGGCCCAGAGCAGTTTCCACAGTTGTACATTAGTTTTCGATATAGTTTCATTCCACAGGTAGGCACGGGTCTGTGCAGGGCAGGAACAGGGTGAGGCCTCCCACATAGGCCCCGGCAAGGACAACTGGGGGCACACCCCAGCTCAGCATATGGGTCCGCCTGGGCTGGGGCCGGGATTTGATCCTGGGACACTAGGACTGCAAGCCAAGTGCCCAATCTGCGGAGCCATCCTGGCATTCCCAGGGCCCCTTTCAAGGAAGGAAGACCCCGTCAAGGCAAATCTGGCCCACTCTTCGTGTTGGGCACAGACCCACGGCTTCTAATTCGAGGCCTCTGCATCACCACAATACAGAGTTGGGTTGGTTTGGAGTTATGTGTGCATCCGATTCCATCTTATTCATTGAAAGCTCTGGATGGGTACACATGGGGCAGGTTTGCTCTGAGAGAATGTTCTAGAACCTGGGAGCTTGCTCGATCAATTTGGCTATTGGGGAATGTCCTCTGAGCTCTCAGAAAGCTCCAGCGGAGTCGGCCTCCTGCCACTCTTTGGGCTGAAGGTGAGGGTGGAAGAGGACGTGGGGGTGAAATAGGCCGGGGACATGCCCAGGCCACCAGCACTGGCACCACACAGAAGTTTGTCAGAAATGCAGGACCTCGTTCCTTCCCCAGACAGTAGAGTCAGAATCTTTGGGAACGGGGCCCTGGAGTTTGTGTGTTTTTTTAATAAACACTTCAGGTGATGCTATGTACAGTAACATTCTAGAGCCACTAGATTAGACACACATTTGTCACTTAAAAATTCTACTGACTACTCCAAGATATGATAGCTGACTTTTACTCTATCTTGTTATGTGCCCAACTGATCCAGGCTTTGAATTTTTCACCACCCCCTTATGAGGTAAGTCCTATTTTTATGCGCTCACCCAACCCATTTTACAGGAACAAGGAAACAGACACCCAGCGATGAACAGACTTGCCTAAAGTCTCACAGCTGGTAAACGTCAAGGCCAGGATTTGACATCTAGAGTCTGGTTTTTGAGGCAAACTTAAAAAAAAAAAGTATCAGGTTTCTCAGAACAGTTCAGAGAAAGTACTATGGGAGGTCAGAAGAGAGACAACTATCTCCAGAGATTTAGTTTAATGGATCTTAGGGTGTGGCCTAGGCATCAGGATTAAAAAAAATTCTCCCAGGTAATTTTTTTTTTTTATTGTTAAATATATTAGGGTGACATTGGTTAGTAAAAATTACATAGGATTCAGGTGTACAGTTCTACAGGACTTCGTCTGTGTGTTACAATATGTGCTCACCACCCAGAGTCAGCTCTCTTCCCACCACCACATATTTAGCTCCCCCTCCCTCCTCTCCCACCCCCTTCCCACTTATCCTCAGATAACCGCCAAACTAGTGACTGTGTCCATGAGGTGTTATTCCTCTGTTGCTTTCAGTTTTATATCCCACATGTGAATGAAGTCGTGTGGTTCTTAGCTTTTTCTGTCTGGCTTGGCGTGACGATCAAGTTCCCTCCATGTTGTTGCAAATGGCAGAATTTCCTCTCTTCTTCTAGCTGAGTACTATTCCTTGTGTGTGTGTATGTATGTATATATGTATGTATGTATGTATGTATGTGTGTGTATATATATAGAGAGAGAGATAATTCTAATCAGAGCAGCTAGGGCTGAGAAGCACTTGCCTAGAGGAATTCCCGTTGGCAGAGTCAGGCCTGGCCTTCTCAGGAGGGGTGGGGGTACAGAGATCCAGGGAGCTGAACCCTCCTGGTGCGATGAGATTGCTAGAGAGTGGGAAGAGGAGAGAGGGAAGAGGAGAGCGGTTGGGAGTGGATGCGGAGGAAATTCCCTCATCGAAGAAACAGGACAGGGCCAAGCAGCCAAGAGTGACGGGATGGTAGGAAACCAGGAATGGACTAGAAACTCATGGTCCTTGAAGGAGAAAGTTTCACGCAAGAAGGGGGCATTCCAGGAAGGGGTGGGCAACCGTTTGAAATGTCATGAAGAGGTTGCCACCCTAACACTTGTCATCTCCTTTTGACACGTGGCCCCTGGGGCTGGAGAATTTGGAGTACAGTCTCGCACATGGGTGTTCGATGGCACCTCCCCGCCTCCTCCCCTTGCCCCCAGCAGCTCTGACCTCACCCCCTGGTTTCACTTCCGGCTGCTCAGGCCACAGCAGGCAGCTGCTTTATACAGTTAGGAAAGGCAGCACGGGGCCCAGGCCTGCTCGGTTCTGTCAACACAGCAATTAGTCACGCACTGAGCACGCTGAGTGTCTGCCAGCGGTCCCCTCTGTGGGGAGAGGCTGCCTCCACCCAGCAAGTGACGTCCACGTGACCACTTTCCTAAGCGAGAGCCTCCTCGCATCCTCACGGGCCAAGCTCGTCCTGCCGTGCTCAGGCCTTCCCCACTCACAGACTGTGGACATTGGAGGAGGGACAAGAGCACGTGAGTTGGAGCTTCCGGGGCATCAGTAACAATTTGCCCCACGCCGCACACTTGCCAATCACTTCTTCCCCGCCACCCCCAGCTCACAGTACTCCTGCACAGGCATATGCCACATGGCAAAGATGCCGCCTGTGAGTGTGTGTGTGTGAGGTAGCAGCATCCCCATTGATCCTAATCCACACTGACGTGCCCTCGTCTGTATCAACAATGAATATTGATGGAGCCCCCACATGGGAGCTCAGGCGGGAGGTGCTGGGGCCGAGCCAGAATAGAATAAACAGGCAAGAGCTAGGGCAGAGAGGACAAGGAGAAGGAGCTGCCATGAGATCGCTCAGGGGGAGGCTTCCTGGCGAACCTCGGGGACAGGTGTGGACCAGCTCACTGAATGGGACAATGGTCTACACTTTCTCTGGGGCCAATGCAATGAAATCTTTATGAAGCACACACAGAAAGAACAGTCAGAGGAGAAAGTAGATGCTGGTATGTGGTGATTTGTGTCCCCTGACTCAAAAGTCATACCTCAGAATGTGACTGTATTTGGAGACGGGATCTTTAAGGAGGTGATTAAGTTCCCATGAAATCAGTAGGGTGGGCCCTAATCATTATGGCTGACGTCCTTAGAAGAAGAGGCGGTTAGGACCCAGGCATGCACAAAGGGAGGACCCTGTGAGGACACGGAGAAGGTGGCTGTCCGCAAGCCAGGGAGAGAGGCCTCAGGAGACACCACCATAGCCAGCAGCTTGACCTTGGACTTCTAGCCTCTAGAACGGGGAGACACAAATGTCCGCTGTTTAAGCCACCCAGTAGGTGGTACTTTATTATGGCAGCTAGAGCAGACTAACCTGTCATTAAAGTAAGAGAGAAACAACTGGCCTTCTTTAAAGAACCTTACAACACAATTATTGTCATTTCTAGTTCTCTCCTGCCCTGCACAGCCCCACGCCCACCTGTAGAATGAAACTATATTGAAAACGAGTATGGAGACTGCTCTGGGCCCTCCACCTCCTCTCTGTCTCTCTCTCTCTGTCTCTCTGTCTCTCTCTGTAAAACACAATATTTCTCAACGATTTTGGCTGTCGGAGCAGAGCTAATGGTGTCTTGAGCTCAAGGCTTACTTCAGAGGTCTGCTCTCGGATTTACCTTTTCTACCAGTTCTTCCCTAATTCTGCTTATTCTTTTGTGCCTTTTTCTGAAATGCTTCTGTTCTAAGATTGTTAGCTGTCTCCCAACCACTTGGGAGAGCCGAGTGTACGTTGTTATAACTAGTGCCATTTAAGACACCATCGCTAAAGGACATTTAGTTTTTACATTCACGTGCCTACCCCAAATTCATAAAAATCTTGAAATCACGGAAACTTAAATCTAAGTCATCAAGTTCATGCCCTTGCCTTTAAGCCAGACCCTTTGAAACTATCCCCAGGAAATGATGAGTTTTTCTATTTAAAAAATAATTCCAGAGAAGGAGATTCCACAAGTTTCCTGGGCAAGACGTTACAGCCCTAATTAGATGAGTCAGGTAATCCACTGCCCCGCACAGCTCTGTGCCTGCCGCGGCCGGGCCGGGGTTTCCTGAGGCCTCTCGCCTTGGAAATGATGCAATACTGGCAGTGGAAGACTATTCCAGGATAAAACAGCCAATAGGGACTCATTGTGACAAGCAGTTTATATAACCGTGGTCGGGAGGGCGTTGGCTTTGGGGGCAGGCAGAGGAAGCCTTTGTCAAATGTCTGTGTTATATGTGTACGAGGGCTGTCCAGAAAGTATCCAGCCACCTCACAGGCAAAACAGAGGCCTTGAAGGCTGGATTTGTTCCCCGACAGCCCTCGTCTACTGTTTCAATCATCACTCATTATGCATTTAGCTTAAGTAAGAAACTGAGATCAAAGAATGAGAAAAAGAACAGAGGGGAAGAAACGATGGAATGAGGAGAGAGGATGAAACCAAGAGCCTTGAGGGGCCAGTGGGCGAGAAGACGTATGAGAATGCATGGCTAGAATTGTGCTGCTGACGACCGCCGGCTTCCGTGTGGCAGTAGGGTGGCCGTAGGGTAGCTTGGCTTGCAGGTGGGCTGGGGCCCCTAGAAGGTGGCTCTGGCCAGTTAGAACCACGTTCTCACCATTTATTCATGTAACCAACATTCACGGAAGGCCTGTTGGGTGCCAGACATTGTATTCGACGGAACACAGGCCAGGGCAAGCTCTATGCTAATATGGTTTTATTAGGAAGAAGAACGAGGAGGAACCTTTTCTGTGTGCTCACTATGCTGCATTCTGTGGGTCAGGTTACTTGGGATTCTGGGGTCGGCCTGTGCAGTGGTCAGTGAGGGTGCCCTCAGGCTGCTGGGGGAGGGCAGGAGGGAGGGGACCAAGGACTGGGCAGCAGGATAAGCTAACAGGCAGCTGCGTGGCATCAGCTGACCTGCTCTGGGGCGGAGCAGGTCCTCCTGAGTTGTGTTGGAGCTGGGCTCTGTACCCCAAATCAGCGGGTCTTTGGATACGGCAACCCCAGGAAGGGCCATAGCCTTGTCGAGGCGGTACCCCCCGCCCTCTGCAGAGCCCGGTTCTGGGACAAGGCTGAGCTGTGAGTCAGCAGCAGCGACCACTGTTCCCAGGAGCTGGGGGATAAGTACCTCTGTACTGGGAAGCTGGCGGAGTCTGGGTGCGACACCACAGTATCCACCATATGTGAGGAACAAGTAAGGCACAGAGAGGTTAAGGAGCTCATCAAAGTCCCGGAGCAGGTGACTGGTAGAGCCAGCTTCATACCTACGCAGTTGGCTCCAGAAGCTAAGCCTCAGGCATTAATCTCTATCTTGTGTGCAAGGAACCTACCAGAGGGGATGCTGGGATAGCTCAGCAGGTTGAGCGCTTGCCTTGCCACCCGAGGTCTGGGGTTCAATTCTCCGCCCCGGCCCATGCAAACCCACGTGCTGAACTGTGGCGCAACTGGTAAGCGCTGGGATGGTGGCAAAGGTTCTCGCTTCCCAGGCAGGAGGCCCCTGGTTTGGTTCCTGCCCTACGTGGCGCCACATCCACCTGTGAGGAATGAAACCATGTCATAACTGATGACGTACAACTAGGGAGACTGCTCTGGGCCCTCCCCCTTCTTTCTCACCTCTCAAACAAAATAAATCTTAAAAAAAAAAAAAAGGACCTACCAGAGTGTTGTCGTGGTTGCTCACTAAGTGATAGCTGTTTTATTTGGGGCACTGGCAATGCCTGTTTCTTTCGATCAGTCCTCAGCCTTTCAGCTGACAGCTAAACTGTGGCCTCAAGCGCTTTTGTAAAATGGACGCTTAGGTCTGTTTCTAATTCTGTTACATTTAAGAGTTCCGCAGATTGCTGTAGTAATCTGTTTATGGACATGAAAGGTTGGCCCCAAGTACTGAAGTGGGTGTTGTAACATAAATGGGTCCTTGTCTTCCCCCTGTTCATAGGCTGCCTTGGAGTTTGGGCCAATGGAAGGTCCTCAGGGAGCTCTCTTCCCTGGTTCTGCTTTGTCATCCTTGGGGACCTATGTGTTGAGGTCACTGTTGTCATCGAGATAGCTTGAGGATAATGAGGTGAGAGGTACCTGAGGCTTAGGCACCTTCATGAAGGGGGTAGGGAGAGGTCGTGCCTCTGAGGGTGAAGTGCAGTGAGTGAATGGGGAGGGCCCCAACCCGAATCTTCCCTGGAGAGCCCCGTTAACTGTTTCAGAAGGACGTTGAAAGAAGAAAAATCCAACGCACTCCATGAACTCTGCAAGCCAAACAGTAGCCACCCTACTTGCCACCCCCAGCTTGCCTTCCCTGGGAGCAGAGAGTCACTGGGTTAGAGACAATCACTGGGTTGAAGTGAAGTGGATGGAGAGGAGGGCACCTGACATCTGTGGCGACCCAGGCACCAGAAGCTTGGGCCAACATGAAGACCCTGAAGGTGTCCACCGCACTACCTATTTCCACACCCAACTTTCACTCCCTGCTCTCCACTTGAACCCGCAAACTCGGCCTCTGGGCCTGTCCCAGCACTGGGGGTATCCACCAGGCAGCCAGGGTGGGGCGCACAGTGGCCCCCAGTGGGAAGTCAGAGCATGTAGCATGCCAAAGGAGACACAGGAGCTGCCTCCTCCCTCCTCCTCTCCCTCCTCCACTGCTCACAGCACTGAGTGCTTCCCACATGTCAGGTCATTCATCCCTCCTGGTCACTGCGGTTAGGAACTATTTTTATTCCTATTTGACAAATTGGGAAATGGAAGACACACAGAAACAGCTGCCCTCTCCTCTTACTCTCCTTAGGCACTAAGGCATGAATTGGTCACCACGACCAATTAGCAGTGGAACCCCCTCACAGCCCCCATGCCTGACTCCCCCCCACCCCCAACCCTGTGCTTCTTCCCGTTGAGTCCCCTGGGGTAGATTGAGGAGGAAATGAGGCATGCTCAAAACGCTGACTTCCACTAAGGTGGACTTCACTCTGAAAAGGGGGCATAAATGATATTCAGCCGACTAGAAAGTAAAACTGTTTAAAGCAGAGGGGTGTATATTTTCTGCAAAGCAGGATGGAGTATGGACTTTACTAAGCTTACACAAAATCAAATTTAAAATATTACAAGTTATGAGGCCTCTATAACTCGATAAGCACAGCCATAAACTGATTAATCATTTAACACTAATTAATCATTAGGAAGCACAGCCATTCATCTGCCCACGAGACCTCCAGACCTGGATATTGTAAGGCCCGGCATTTCACCTTAAGTAACATCTTTGAAATCCGTTCTTAAATGGATCCTCTGAAACACATCAAACCCACCTTCACTACTTGAAAACTTGGCTTAAATCACACTTTTAAGATGACATCTAATGGAGATCAGAAAGGAAATAGTCACAAGTAAGCCCCTCTCCGCTCAGTTTAAAAGGCCAGAAGGTGTCAGAAGAGACTAATTGCTCAGGAATGCAGAAAAAGCTAAGGTCAAGTTCAGTCAATACACTGAGTAACCCAATTTTTAGTATGAGGGTACGCAGTGCCCAGTCACTGCAGCAAATACAGTTTACAGTTGTAGACTGTGAGGAATAGCAAGGACCTAGGGAACAAAATTCCTGTTTTGGAGCCATATACAGTTTGATTAGAACGTTAAGAATCACCTGTGGGTAGAAATTAGAAAACAATACTATGCATAAAGAAGCAGACACTGAGAGATGCTATCAGAACTCAGGGAAAGGAAAAACACACTGGGGCTGGAGTTGGTCAGAGATTGCAAAGAGTACAGTGATGCCTTGAAATTGGAACTTAATCCATCTCAGAACCCTGTTCGAGTTCCAAAATGTTCGAGTTCCAAGATGAGTGAGCGTTTGGATAAAACTACGGGCCATACAAACAACATGTTGGGTGTTCAGAATCCAAAGCAGCGTTCGAATTGCGAGGCAAAATTTGCTTGATTTTTTTGTTCAGATTCCAAGTTGTTTGAGTTTTGGTGTGTTCGGAATCCAAGGTATCACTGTATATGGGATTTCAGGTGGTCCGTGATTGTAGTAAAGCTGTGGGAAGGCACATTGTCCTCTCATTCAAGGATAATGTGAACGTGGATAGAACAGTGACAAGAGGCCTAAGAACCAACACTGGCCAAGATGCAGGCCTTCCTGGGGTGAGGGAGTCCCGAAGGCTGGGTAGGCAGGTGAGCACTGAAATCAGGAGTTTGGACTTGGTCCCATAAGGTGGGAGGAAGCTGCTATTGTTTTTTGAGTAGTGGACCACACTTTTCAACCAGGCTTCTCATGTGCAAAACCAAACCAAACCAAAAACAGTGCTTTAGGAAGATAAATCAGGAATCTGAGTGGGAGCTGGATGGATTGATAAAGATGAGACAGATGATAATGAAGAGATGATCTGATCATCCAGATACAAATGAGTTAGTAATGAGAGGGGTGATAAGGGAGGAAGGAACCTAGCAAAAGGACAAACAGGATCTGGTGACTAGTGAGGGAAGCAAAAAGAGAATTAACACTAGGAAATAATTGTCTTTAACAAAATACGTGTCTTTTTCCGTTCTCGGAAATAGGAGGGCTGTGAGGCCTAGAACTGAACTAGAATTAAGATGCAGAGAGCTAGCTGGTTTGTGGAAGTAGGTGATAAATATGTCCTTAGTCATAGTTAGTGTGAGGTGGGACGCTGGAACTTGGATTTGATTAGACCGTTCACCTGGCTACAGACTCCCCTCTTGTTTTGTAGACTATTTTTAATATAAAACCAATAGATACACAAAGCTGAGGTTTTGACTGTATTAGGGCTCACTCCACAAAAGCATTTCTTTCATTGTTGTTTTTTTTTTTGAGCCTTTTTATTTACCCCCATAAAAACTCTATGATTGAACCAATCCGTCCTCACCTTGATATTTTCAAGCTCACAAAAGATCTACGAGAGCTGTCCGGAAAGTGTCCAGCCAGGTAATATATGAGAACCAGAAGCACTAATGACTGGATTTTTTGGGGCAGCCCTCGTATGTTCAGGGCTCAGATCTTTCAGGCTGAAGTCAAAGAGAAGCAAATGACCAGAGTAGAAGCCGCAGAACCTCCAGACTTGCTTTGAACTTCCTGAATTTCTAGCCCTTAGTATTTTGGAATGTCACTTTTTCTGACCATGCATAACCTCTGCTTAGGAGCATGATGCTGAAGTATCAGAATATTATGTCCAGTTTCTGAAATCAGATGTTTATATGGCACACTACATTGTAGTTAAACATTTCAAATTTTTAGCATCCCCAAAGGATGCCTTATTTTTAGCTTTTAACAATAAAAAAATTGTTTTTGCATGTCCCCAAAACATTTTTTAAAAATCTGTTTTTCTCCCATTCATTCAGACTTCATTCATCAGCTGGGCTCAAAAGGAAGGAATGAAGTCATAGGACTGGACTGTAAATAGTTGAAAATCTGTCTTTGCTCTTCGGGTTGGGTGGTTTGTCTTTTAAGATGGAGCCCTGAGCCTATAAATAATTGAGGTAAGATGAGTTTGCTTTTCTTAGATGAATCTGTGAGTCTGTGTGTGCTGTGTAACGGCTTTGTTCCTCCGGTGGAGATGGCACTTCCTACACAACATCTGTCGTTCTGCCTTACAGATCCTCACAGATTTCCCTAATGCCAAGTTCAAAATCCCTGCTGCATTTGTAGTCAGTTGCCTAGTGGAACCATTAATTTAGTCCCCCATTTGGGATCCTCTGAGAAGAGCTCCACGAGAAGATTCGTTTCAAAGAGGCATTGAACCATTAAGCCAACACCAGGTATAGTTATGGATATAACTTCTGAACTGGACTTCTCAGAGCAAATTGTTAAATGAAAGAGCAAGTCAAAACTCAAAAACAAGGAAGAAGAAAGACCACTAAGATGATTTTGTATATATCACAGTGCAAAGGCGATATCTGTAGGAGCCCCCATATGATAGATAAATGAATTACTTCTGAGATCCTCTTAGGGACTTACCAGATTAAGGAATGTCAAGTACTTCCACTGTCCACCATTTTGGAAGATTTGGTATTTCTTCGGATCTGCTCCTTGTAGGGAGGTGTAATAATTGAGGAAAATGTACCAGCTCAAAACGAGGAAGTGGTAGATGCACAGAGCCGTCCTCGTCATGGCTGCTCTGACTCAGGAGCTGTGAATGTCTGACGTGCCTTTCCTCTGCCTTCCTGCAGCTGGGGCAGAGCTGAAGTCCCACAGCAGGCAGGTCAGCGGGAAGACACACGCCCCTGGGACTGGGAGTTCCAGCAAAACAGTCCGGCTTCTCTCATAGGCTCTCTTCCTGATAAACTTTGTTAGGAGATGATTGCTTATTTCCAGATGCCCCAGTTAGATAACAGGTAATCTGTAGATTTGCATGAAGGCAGGGAGCAATGCAAGAGCTGCACTTTGTCCTGTTTGACTGCAATGGGAGCGTGGTTAAATGGCCTTAGTGTTAGTCACTTATTACTAAAGACCAGTACACTCTGATGAAATACCTTCGTGACACAATTCTCTTTCCTTGTCATTGAGCAGAACAGGGAAGTTGCCA
>PVKE010015129.1:21393-33981 GCA_004027555.1 Craseonycteris thonglongyai
TTTTTTTTTTTTTTTTTTTTTTTTTTTTAATCTGTACCCCAGGGAACCAAAGGTTACCCAGGGCTGCCCCAGCACTTAATTTGCATAGGTGTTTCTGTGCCTGGGCGGGTGGCAGAAAGCATACATAGCAAGTGGTCTGTGGCTAAGAAAGCAGTGTTGTCATGACCCCAACATACCTGACTTTAGACATTGCTGGGAGGGAAGGAGGGGGTCTCTGCAGGGCCTTGCCCAGGAACAAAACCATGTGGAAAATTGATGACGTACAACTATGGAGACTGCTCTGGGCCGTCTCCCTTCTCGCTGTCTCTCTCTGTCAAAAACAATAAATCTTAAAAAAAAAAAAAGAACCAAGCCCTGCCTCTCGCTGGACAGAAGGGACCTGAATGAGAGCTGACGGTATGCTACCTTGTGACGTCACCAGCTCGTTTCCCTGGGCAACTGACTCAGAGGGTTCTAAACACAATCTTCAGGACCATGCTCCCCACGCAGTTACGTAAGTTTGTGGGGGTGCCATCTGATCATGTACCCAGGATTTACAAGTACGGGGAGCAAACACTGCAGGCTGTGCATGGAGGACAAAGCAAAAACGGACCCACCTCCCAAGAGTCATCGGATCCCAAACCTTAGGAGCTGCCGATTACGTGCCTGAGTCAGCCATAAAGGGTGTGCATGGCGAACATTCCCAAAGGAGAGGGTGATCTGGGAAATGCGTGACGTAAAACTCTGTATGCAACTCTGTGGCCTCGGTCTAAATTGCCACTATCAGGAGCAGCTACGACTTCTCTAATTCTTACTATATGACAAGCATTGTTCCAAGTGCTTTACACATGTTAAGTCATTTACAGTCTAAACAGCACTGTGGAATAAGTGTTATGATAATCCTGATTTTCAGATGAGGAAATTAAAGCCCAGGCTGCTGAAAAGAATACATTCAAAACCTAGTATGAAGCAGAGCTGCAGCCTGTACACTCTAACCAGTGTTCCTGACCACAGAGAAACAGTCTTTGCTCTGCACACCCCCGACTGCCTTTGCATTTCTATAATCCCTGCTGTTTTCCTTAATTCCTCTTTCTCTCCGATCAGAAAATTCTCTCCGGAAAGGAGAATATGTGTTTTGAAACTTGGTGCACGTAGGAGTTATGTTATGTCTCCCAGGGCATCTTCATGGTAAATATCACTGTAGATTCAGGGGTTTTGTGTCTTTATACAAATATCTCGAGCATAAATCTGTGGATGGCTAAGGATTTTAGGCAAACATGGGAAGGAGAGGAAGACAAAGACCCAGATCTCTGAGACATGTGTGTCCTAACCTGGAGACTGATCTTTTATTTATTTATTTATTTATTTATTTATTTATTTATTTATTTATTTATATTGGTTTTTGACAGAGAGAGAGAGAGAGAGAGAGAGAGAGAGGAGAGATACAGAGACAGAGAGAGAATTGAACTGGGAGCTCTCCCCAGTTCAGCATGTGGGTCCGCACGGGCCGGGACTTGATCCTTGGTCCCCGGTGCTGCAAAGTGAGCGCTCAACCCACTGAGCCATCCCGGCTTCCCCGAGACAAGTTTTTTTTTTTCATTTCATTCCAGTGCCATAGCTACTGTCTTCTAGTGGTTTTCTTGATTTCTAGTCTTCCAACCAACTGTTCTTCACAAGGCCAGGGAGTGATTCTATGTGGAACGCCCACCTAACCCCATCTCCCTCCAGCTTAAATCCCTTTACTGAATCAATATCACCTGCAGGGTAACATCCAAGTCCCACAACTTCTAATAAACGTCCTGCTTCCATCTAGCTTTGGTACTCTCTCCAGCCTCACGTTGTGTCTCACACTGGATGTTCCTCCGATACTATCAAATGGGCAGAGTTTTCCACTCGCACTTGGCCATGTTTTTTTCCCAATGCCTTCACTCTTCCTGTCTCCTCTCCCTGATGGCTTCCTCTCAGCATGTCTTTGACGGGTGGGTTATTTCATAACCATCCTCAGAAATGCAGCTCAGCATTTTCTTCCCCGAGCCTCTCCTCAACCAGGCTGGAGTACACACCCTCCTCTAGTTCTCTTGAATACTCTGTGTATCTCTGCAGATCACATAATGGCTAATTCACGTCTTAGTCCATTCAGGGTGCTATCTCAAAAATACGACAGACTGGGTCACATGTAAGCCACAGAAACTTATTTCTCACAGTTCTGGAGGCTAGGAAGTCCAAGGTCTCAGCACCAGTTGCTTCTGGGTCTGGTGAAAGCTCCTTCTTTGATAGTTGTTTTCTCACCCTGTCCTCACATTTCAGAAGGAGGGAGCAATCTCTCTGAGGCCTCTTTTGTAAAGATGTTAATCCCATTCATGGGGGCTCCATGCTCAGGGTCTGATCATCTCCCAAAGGCCCCACCTCTTCATACCACCATTTTGGCAGGTAGGATTTTACCATGCAGTTTGGAGAAACAAAAACAGTCTATCACAATTAGGAATTAATCTTTTTATGTGCCATTATCTCCCAGGGCTCAGAGATGGTATGTTTGGATTCCTCACGTTCAGCACAGTGCTAATCAGACAGTAAAACTTAATAAATGTGTTCAGTAAATGAATGTGTGTGACTACCAGGCATACTTTTCTACTGAGCCTTACTATAAAGTCAGCTCATTCATTTAAAACCGACTATGTTCAAAGTGTTTAGCTGGGGAGGAGGTAGAACACTAAGATGAGTAAGACGTAGCTTGTGCCCCGCAGTAACTCAGTCAAGTGTCCAAGACAGATATGCGAACAAAAATTATAGCGCAATGTGCTAAGCACTATCATAAAAGTATGTATAACGTACTAATGGAGCCTAAATTATCTTGCACATTATTCTGTCATTTCAAATATTCAGGAGATTGAGTAAATCATGGGAAAATCCAGATACCCCATAAGAGAAGGTAAGGATTAAAATGATGTCACTGAACAAAGTAGGCATGGCCACTAGCACAGACAGATAGTCATTGTGCCTGCTAGAGGTTGTAACTGATTCCCAGGCCAGTGACAGAGTGACAACGTACAAAGAGCAGGGGATCGAACCTGGGCTGGAGTCTCCTGAGTGAGCTTGGGCTGGTCACCCCTCAGCCTCACTGAAATGGACTTAGGGGACCTGGAGTGCTGATGCCTTGTTTGCTAAAGCCAGGAAGTCTCCTGGGCTAGGGGAACGTTAACCAGGGCTGACCTCTGAAGAGATTGGAGAGAGGCCCCGAGCCCACCAGATACACCCCCACCCCACACATACCATGCAACCAACCACAGCAGAGGCTTTGCAGCGATGGCTGCAGGCAGCACAGTGGTGAGAAGGAAGTAGGGGCGGCAGAGCTCAGAACTCTTGAGGTTATGGTGAAAAGGTTTGAGGGAGAGTCGATTTATTCTGGCACAAGGGAGAGACCCCTCCAGCCGCTGGAGCCAAACAACTAACCAGTAAGTCCCAATTAATATTATTATTTTTAAAGATTTATTTTATTTGAGAGAAGGTGACAGAAAGAGAGAGAACGGGGAGGGCCCAGAGCAGTCTCCAGAGTTGTTCGTCATTAGTTGTAACATGGTTTCATTCCACACAGGTGGACGTGGGGGCCGTGTGGGGTAGGAACCAAACCGGGGGCCTTAGGTATGGGAGAGGAGAACCTTCACCACCGAGCCATCCCAGTGGTTACCGGTTGTGCTGCAGTTCAGCGTGTGGGGTTTGCATGAGGCCGGGGCCAGGGCTGGGAATCGAACCCCAGATTTCACGATTTCGAGGTAAGCACACAACTGTTGAGCTATCCCAACATCCCCTTAAACTTCGAGATAAGACAGGTCTGTAGAACGTACTTTAGTTCTACCTACCCTCAACCTACATAGAGCCGTTTTGAGGCGGCTCATTCCCTTGAAAGCTGATGTATACCTGCACAGCCCTCATTAGTTCCCTTAGCTTTGCCCGCCCTCCAGTGAACAGTCCCATTGTTCACTTCTCAGCCCTTCCAGGGGTGTCGGATACATCTCTGGGTTCAGCACTATTTGTGGTGGCAGGTAACTTCCAGTTGCTAATAACTGCGTGTTTACGTGGCTCAGTTCTGCTATTGTGATAGCTTAATACCTACCTAGGGGGTCTATAACCCTTGGGCTTTCTGACCATTACCACCTCATCGCCTAGTTCTGTTTGTATTTCCCTGGAACCCCTACTGCCTCTGAACCAATATCACCACCCGCCTGTCTTCTAAAGGCCTGTCCCCAATAAAAGGTAGGGGTTTCTGGAAATAATTAAATGTGGGTGCTGCCCCGTTGAAGCCAAGGTGAAGAGAGACTAGAAAGTTCCTTCCGGTGGACTTTGCATCTCTAGAAGCATATCTTGTTCATATGCTGTGCATGCGGCTGAGCGGTGACTTAGCATGAAGCTCCCCCACTGGGTTATTTATACCACATCTAACCGTCCTTGTCTTTCTCAGATGTCACTGTGACTGCCCTCCTTTTTAAAACCTAGAACATTCAACTCAGAAAGGCACAGGAATCCATCCATTTCTTGGGACTCTGAGAACTTCCCTGGCCCAGGACTTTGCGTGTTGCCCTGGGAAACGTGATGCGGCTCCTCCTCATTCGTTGACTTCGGCTTTGCTTTCCCAGTGGAACGTGGTGTTCTGCGGTGATCTCAGACCCACTCAGAGCAGCACCATTCATGTTGGTACCTTTGCATTTGATCTGATCCAAAAGGCCGAGAAGCGATGCTGTTGGTAGCTTTGAAGGTACACTTTTCAGTTGGGAGGCCAAAGAATGCTTCCTGTTTACAATCATAAGATCGACTCACGTTGTTTTAGAAGTTTAGAGCAGGAAAGAACCACTTTAGGTCAGTTGGTTCATCCTTTTTGTTTCAGGTGAGAAAATTATAAGCTCAGAGAGATTAAGGGATTTGCCTAAAGTCACACAGCTGTTTATGGGGGAGCTGTTACCAGAACACAGGTCTCTGAACAATCAGTCTAGTAAGCTTTCACTGTTTCTTGAATTATTTGTTTTGAACCCAAGTTCTAGAATTTTCGAGGGAATTTCTCTTGCATGAATTAGTTTGAGTTCTTGGTTATGTGAGGTCGGTCTACATAGGAACACCTGTTTTTTAGACCTTGTGTCAGATGTCACATTTTACAAAAATCCTGTTAAGCAGAAATGCCTATGTTGTCTCCTAAGAGAACTCAGTTATTTCATCTAGATTTTAATGTCATGAAGTAATCAGTAAAGTCAAGAAACATTCCGTGCCTACTATAAACGCATTCCAGGTGAAGCTTGTGAGCATTTCGTGTGAATTCCTGCTTTCCTGGGAAATGCATAAGGGACAGCAGTTAGACTCTGGCTCTCCAGTTTTAGCAGTCTGCAGACACATATGTAAGGGTCATGGATATTCATATGCATGAACTGAACTCTGATTTGCTGGTGCTCTATCTAATACTTCTATCATTTGCTGAAAGAGGGCATGTGTCTCAGTCCCTAACAATAATCATGAATTTGTCTCTCCGTCCTTTCAGCTCTATCGGGCTCGCTTTGTCTTTGAGACGCTGCTGTTTGTACTGACATCTCTAGGATCACTGTGTCTTCCTGGTGATGGATCCTTTTAAGGTTATGTAACATCTCTCTTTGTCTCCAGTAAGTTTCTTTGCCCAGATGAAATCTACTCTATCTGATATTTTTATTTCTATTCCTTCTTTTTTAAATCAAGGCTTACACAGTAAATATTTTCAGTTCTCTTTCTGTCAATCTGCCTATATATAAAGTGAATGTCTTGTGAACAGTATAGTTAGCTTATGTTTTTTGTTTATTTGTATTTATTTGTTTTTACTTTTAACCCACTGTATTTAGACCACTTACATCTAAGGCAGCTGTTGATATGCTAGGGCTGAAGTTTCCATTTAATTCTTGGATTTCTCTGTTTCTTGTGCTTTTTGTCTTCCTCCTTTCTTGCTTTTCTGAGTGTTTCATGGACACTTTTGGGGATTCCGTGATGATTTATTTATAGCGATTTTGAGTGTATCTCTTTTTATAGTTTTCTTAGTGGTTGCCCTGGATATGACTATATATATATATATATATATATGACTTTTTACAGTCTACTGACATTCACATTTTACCATTTCCATTTTAGTCCCTTTACATTTCCCAGTTTTAAATATCATAGTCTTGAGCATCAGATGATGTTATAATTTTTGTTCTAATCATTAAATACAATTTATAAAATTCATGAGAAGAGTTTGGCTATTGTGTGTACCATATTTCTACTCTTTACATTGTTCTTTTATCCTTTCCAGAGCTTCAGGTTTTCTTCTTTAATCAGTGTCTTTCAGTTTGAATTACTTCCTTAACTATTCTTTAAGGGCAAGTCTGCTAGCAACAAAATTCTTTAAGTTATCCTTCATCTGAAAACCTTTCTTTCTTCTTAACTCCTGAGGAATAGTTTTGTAAGATATAAAATCTACTGTTGACAGTTGTGTTCTTCCAGTACTTGAAAAATGTTGTGTAACTTCCAAATGTTCTGGCTTCCTTGGTTTTAGATGAGAAGTGTGCTTTTATTTGAATTTGTGTTCCCTTATGTTTAATGTGTCATTTTTCTCTGGTTGCTTTAAAGACTTTTTGTCTTTAGTTTTCAGAAATTTAATTATGGTATTTTGTGGTATGAATTTCCTTGACTTATCATACTCAGAGATTGCTAAGTTTCCATAATCTATAGATTTACATCTTACACCAAATTTGAGAAATTGTCAACCATTTTTTTTCCCCCAATATTTTTTCAATCCAATTTTTTCTACCTTTCTTCTGGAATTCCAGTAATATGAATTTGTCCCATAGTTCCTTGAGGTTTTGTTCATTTTTTTTTCTATTTTCTCTGTTTTTCAAATTGAATAAGTTCCATTGAGCTCTCTTGAAGTTCATTGGTTCTATCCTCCATTATTTACACTTTACTATTGAGCTCATCCAGTAAAAAAAAAAAATGTCTGCTTTGTATCTTTCAGTTCTACAATTTCTGTTTGGTTCTTTTTAAAGACTTCTATTTCTTTGCTTATATTTTCTGTTTTTCATTTGTTTCAAGAAATTTGTAATTGTATTGGAGCGCTTCCATAATAACTGCCTTAAAATCTTGGTTAGATAATTCTAATATCTGATTCCTCTCTGTGTTGTTATTTGATTGTCTTTTTTCATTTAAATTGTGCTTTTCCTGGTTCTTGATATGGCCAGTGATTTTTAGTTAGTTGTATCTTAGACGTTTTGATTATTATATTAAGCATCTCTGAGGCCAGGTTAAATATCTTATTTTAGCAGGCAGCCACCATGTTTAGGTTTAGCAGGTGGATCCTGGCATGACTTTTGTAGGTTATGGTTCCAGTGACAGCTTAATTTTTAGAACCTTTGTCATGCTATTTGGATCTGCTTTGTTTATCTGGAGTCAGTGGGGCTCCTGGTATGACAACTAAAAATAGCTCCAAAAGTCCCCTGAGAAGAACATCATCCCCAGTTAAGGACCATTGCTCTCTATAGAAACAAGAATTCAATGTCCCTAGTGTGGAACAAGCCCTGATCTTATGGGGAGAGGGGAATGTATTTTCCCCCAGAGCTTTCTGGACATGCTGTAGGATCCCAATCTCTGGTTTCATGCATTAACTCCTTTGGCCTGTGAAGAGAAAAAGGCTTTATTTACTTCTTCCTACATCTGCTCATACTTTTACTCAGCGAGGATACTGATCGTGGCTCCTACAATGGAACAGGATTTGATTTCCTGTGTAACCCAGCTCAGAGATTAATCTAGCCCTTGACGAACAAGTGGTCTTTATTAAGGAATTAGAGCTATCAAGTTTCAAGGTGAAATCCTCGTTGTATTACATATATATGCACACATATTTACATAATCTGCTTTCAGACATACTGCCAAAGATCGTTATCATATACATCCTTTTTGCTTCTTAGTTGCTTTTCTTCTTATTTCTACATTTTTGAAATGATATCAGGTGACCTTTTAAAAGTTTTTGCATTTCTGCCTGGAAACATGGGGCAGCATTTCATAAAAGCAAGGAAAACATTTCTGTGTTTAAAAAAAATCCCCTTAACTTAAAAAAAAAAAAAAAAGCAGCAGCAGTACCAACAGAAGCTGCAAATTAGGGGAAGCCAGGATGGCTCAGTGGGTTAAGCGCTCACTTTGCAGCGCTGGGGACCAGGGATCGAATCCCGGCCCCGGCCCGTGCGGAACCATATGCTGAACTGGGAGTTCCCCCAGTTCAGTTCTCTCTCTGTCTCTGTATCTCTCTCTCTCTCTCTCTCTCTCTCTCTCTCTCTCTCTGTCAAAAATAAAATAAATAAATAAATAAATAAATAAAATATATTTAAAAAAAGAAGAAGCTGCAAATTGCTCATTGCAGAATTGACTCGTGGGTTCAAAAGGAGTTATTTTGGTTAATAATGTACTCAAATGCCTGATGAATAAAAATGCCATTCTCAAACTACATGAAAACAACAAAACTGTATAGAACATTTGTTTATAAAATGGCTGAGGTTTAAAGTCCAACATGTTGGCTTCCTTGGCATCTTCTGCCTGCCAAGCAAGTCTAATTTAGGACATATTAATTATTCATCTGGAATTGCGTCACGTTATCTTGTTGGTTGAGGTGCACCAGTGGTCACTAAACATTTGTCATCAATCTGCTCTAGAACATTCATGGTGTTTGGGGCTTCTGAAAGTGATTCCAGGTTTTGCTGTTGTCTCAAATAAATCACATGCCATTGCAAAATAAAGGCAGCCTCTCTCTCTTACCTTCAACAAATTTGGTTTTTTTTAAATATGGCCTGCTAGGGACAAGAACGTTTTATAGATTATGAGCTCCTGGAGACAGAAGTACAAGCTGATGCTCAGCTGGACAGAGGAAGTGTCTCCTTTGGACTTTCTTCTCCAGTACCAACCCTTTGTGTACTTGTCTTCAAAGATGTCACTTTTCCCCTTCTTTGTCTGCCTTCTGAGATTCAGAGGCAGTCATGTTACAGTGATTTAGAAAAGGCTTATCTAGGGAACATACGGAGTATAGCCACTTGCCTTTGAGGTTGTTCTCAAACCATGAGGCCTCTTTGCTAATGAACTCACTTGAAGGGCAGGAGATCTCACGTTTTTTCCGTTTTGGGAAACAATGGTTACTCCACTACAGGCCGAACAACATCCTCTCCTACAGTTGTAGTAACAAAACGATGGGTGTATAGCTTTTGGCTTTTTAGTGGAGTTAGTGTTAGCATCCCTGGTTCCATCAATCTGGCTTTAACTTTCAAAGTAAGCATTGGCTGAGGGGCTACAAGAAAACACATTGGACCTACAAGCCACTGGGCTATGTGGCCAAGTAAGAAAATTGGTCCTCAGCCCTGTCACTGCCATTGTCCTCGCATCAGTGACATTATTGCAGAGATGCTAAGAGTAATAGGATGACTGAGGAGATGTTTACAAACTGCTGGGTGATATGAGTGGCCCTCAGTTTGCTCCCTGTCATTTTGGTAATGCTGCTAGCATGCAGTGAGCTGTTGGCTTCTGAAGAAGCATGGATTCCAAAGTGAAGTAAGGCAAAGCATTTTCACACAGTGGCCACACGTGTGTTCTCCAAGGCCATTGCGCCTGGGCAAGTTAACAAAACTCCCTGTGTCTCAGTTTCTTCAAATGTAATATGGCATAAGACACGAGTAGGCTGATAAATTTTGCCTCCCCTTAAATAGAGAAATGGGAGAAGATATTTTAATGAAATAAAAAAGAAATATATCTACATCATTTATTTTCAAAGATGCATAATGATTTTTCTACAAAATCACCACACACTTCAATATACTTCTGCCAATGTTGCTCTGATTTTTGCAATTGTCCCTAAAAAAAATCGGTGTTTTGTTTTTGAAACCATTTTCTCACTGCAGACTTCATCTCTTCATCACAGATGAACCATCTTACCCAGCATCTTACTGTCTTCGCATCAACACGCTGATCACCATCAATGACTTGCATTCATCTATGAATTTCAATTGGAGGAACTTTTCCCGCTGTTAATTCAATAACAGCACACTGTTTGAACTGAATATTTAAATGTTTCTGTTTCAATATGTACTGGATGAAAAATGTTAGCATCTGTGTGAGCAAGGTCAAGCATGATGGAGGGGAGATACCATGTGATTACACAGGACTGGTTATATCCAGATATGTCTAATGTAACCAAAACAAACAAACAAACAAACATATATATATATATATATAAAACAGTGGAGGCAAAATTTATCAGCCCACTCTCATAACAGTGCCCAATTTATAGCATTGTTGTGCAGGTTGGATGAGACAGCACATGTGGATTGCTAAGGATAGAGCCTCTAAGATAGTAAATGCCCACTAAGCATGAGGTTTTATGCTAGAATGTCCTCACAGCAAATATCTCACCACCCAGAAGTGTGTTTTCAGGAGAAACCTTTGCAGTGTGTCTTCAGTGAATTTTGTGGTGGTGGTGTTAGACCTATTGGTAGGCTCTCTCTCCATTGCAAGTAGCCTGAATTCCTTCCAGAAAACACTTGATGGGAACAGTTTTCAAGCCTATTCCAGAATTGTCTTAATGTCAGAGTGAGCTTTTAAACTGAAAAATGTCATAACCTGTGACCTGGGGCTTTCCATTAAGACTGTAATTACCCAGAATTACCCGGTGCCTTTACTAAGTTTCTGAAGAATTGAAAAGAACAACTGAAATCAATCTAAAGTTCAAGGTTTGTGAATTATTATCATCCTTCTTAGAGAAAGAGAGAGAGAATGAATGAGAACGTGTATGTCCCCTGGGAGCAGGTTCATGTGGGCAGTTAGGGTTAGGAAAAAAGAAAGCACTCAATGTTGAGTTTGTGTCTTTCTTTTGATCAAGGGGAATACTAAATGATCATTGGAAGTGTTTTCTAGGTAGCAGAGAGAAATCTGGAAAATTTCAAGTGTTCTCAACTGTTTGACACATGATGAAGCCTCAGAAAACTGATTTGGAATAAATATTGCAAATATCGTCTATTTATACTTTATTTCATTCTAAAAAAAAATCAGGTAGTAAGAGGAACTGTTAGTCAATGATGGACATAAAAGTTCTGGAGACTCCTAGGAGTTCTCTGCATTCGAGAGGTAGAAAAACAGTCCTCAGTGCTTCAGAGATCAGAGAAAGGGAAGACAAGGGAAGAGGTTGCCTGGTGCCCCACTTACCAGGCCCTTCTGTCCCAAATACCAGCTGGGCAGGGAAACAACAGGAAGTCGAATTGTAGAGTATTCCTCAGCCCTGTACCCAAGCCCAGAGCTCCTGAGTGGGTGCCCTGTGAGCCCACCCAGTGAGCCCCCATTCAACACACCAGAACAGAATGGTTTCACCTTCCCGTCCTGGATGAGTGCCGTGGACTGAATGCTTGTTCCTCTCAAACTTCACCCTAACCCCCAATGGGATAGAAATAGGAGACAAGACCTCTGGACAGTGAGGAGGTCAGGAGGGAAGAGGCCTCACGATGGGATTAGTGCCCTTAGAAGAAGATACAAGCGAGATGTCACTTCCTGTCTCTGCTCCTAGCCATGTGAGTACACAATACAAAGATGGCCCGTCTGCAAAGCAGGAAGTGAGCCCGCACCACACACTGAGTCTGCAGCACCTTGATCTTGGACTTCAGCCTCCAGATCTGTGAGAAATACATTTCTGTTACTTAAGTCACCCAGTCTGTGATATTTTTGTTATGGCAGCCTGCGCTGTCCAATCTTACCTTCAGTTCTTTAGGTGTGGTGTGGTGTGGTCTGAGCCTAGTTGAAGGTCAAAGCAAAGAGCTTCTTCAACTGCCTTAAGCGAAGCAGCAGGGTAAGGAACAAACAGGAACTTACGCTTTGAAGAGCTAAAACTGTAATAGACATTGACTGCTTGAAACTGTTGTAACATACAATCATCATTAATTTGATAAAACAGGTTATCCGTATAAATAATACATGCTAATGTTTATTAAGGACGCCAATGGCCCAAGCATGTATAAAGCACTTTACATATGTTCTTTTATTTTTTTCTTTCCTACAACCCTATAAAGCAAGTAGTATTGTCTCATTTTTCAGTTGAGGAAGGCACAACTGAGGCTATAAGTGGTTAAAGACCATATTTTTTTCATGTATAATACAATACTTTCATCTAAAATTGTTAGAGCAAAAATTGGAGGTCATCTTATAAGCAGAAGTAGCCCATATTAATTTCTTAATGTTGGGTTAGGAAAGTAGAGGTTGTCTTATACATAGGGGCATCTCATACACAGAAAAATATGGTACTTTGTCTAAAGACACAGTGATAAATAGCAGAACTGGGACTTGGAGCCATCGCTATCAGAGTTAGAAGCCCATTATCATATGGGGACTGTATGTACTTTCTCTGCAAGCACTCCAGAAATGTAAAATTACTCCCAAATAAAAGTTATTAAAAAATAAAATCCATTATCTAAAGTGCTCTACTATGTTATCTCTCCAAAAAAACTTATAAGAGTTTTGCTTTGTTTATATGCTAAATTTACTGGAAATTTTGAACAATAGTGTGTTATATTTTAACCCGGGGATCCTTCCAGCATCTAGATTCCC
>PVKE010015130.1:0-33912 GCA_004027555.1 Craseonycteris thonglongyai
TTACCCCCAAAAATATCAACTAGGTAACTGAAAGAGGTATATAGAATTGTATATCTTTGCATAAAGAACATTAACTAGGTCACTGAACCATGTGGAAAGACAACTCTAAGGTATTTTGGAGGCAGCAACTGCTGGAAATACTCCTAGTCACCATCTTGAGGGGACAGGTTGGAATGATTCAAATTTAGAAGCTTACAGAAGGGACCCTGGTGATCTGAAACTCTGACCTCTGAGGGCAGAAGAGTCACTTGGATGAAATGCAAGTTCTTGAGCTCCTAAGAGGGGCAAAACTATGTAATTGTTACCAAATGTCACCCTAATAAATTTAACAACAACAACAACAAAAAGGGGGATGGTACAGAACCAGACTTCTGAGAAGGTCTTGCTGGTTAGCGCTGGTGCTTGCGTCGTTGAGTGTTGTCATGAGACATGTTTTGTGAATATTGGAAAAACAGTAAAATGAAATAAATTGTTACTAAGAAAAAGTACTGCCATAGCCAGGGTGAACAAAGGAGACTGGAATGATGCTAAACAGAAAAGAATACTCCAGCCCTTTGTAACTCCGTGAGCTTTGCACTCCCCTCTAGAGCCCCCTAGGGCCAGAACCTAGCAGGGTGCTGCCGGCAAAGCTGGGATGCTAGGTTAAGGCCACATCACAAAACAGGTTCTATATATACAAGTTTGAAAATATCACTAGCTTGATAACTGAAACAGTCTGGTGTTTCAGTGTTGGAGTGTCTGGGGCTTCACGCAGGACCATGTCTCCTTAGAGCTTCTTTTCCACTTTCATGTCTCTCAGTACATCTATACATTGATGGTTTCCAAATATATAACTCCAGCCCTCACTTTTCCCCTAGGTCCACAGTGAAGCAGTGAGCTTCTAATACTACATTTCACATAGTTATTTAGTAAGCATCTTAATCTTGACAAGTTGCAGCCGTAACTTTTGATTTCCCACCCTTCTCCACTTATCCTTCCTGCCATCTTCTCATTAACTGACACATCCTATGTAATTTTCTCAGGCCAATACCTCACTTGTTCTACAAATTCAATCTTCTAAATCTCAGAAACTCAATCTTTTAAATTCTTCTAAAAATGCAATCTCCAAAATATATATTTATAACCCAACCACTTTTTATTATCTCTGTTACTGCAATCATAAGACATATCACAATTTTTTTTCAGGAATAGAGTAAGAGACTTTGAACTTGTCTCCCTGCTTCCTCACTTGGTACCCTGCAGTCCATTTGGCACAGAGTGGTCAGGGGACTTAAGATTCAGGCATGTCCTATTGCTAGCTTGCTTAAAATCTCCAGTAGTTATTCCTTAGATGCAAAGTAAAACCCAAACTCTGTGTTGTCATCACTAGGTCCTTCAATAGGGATTGCTAAACTTTCTGTAAGGAGTCAGATGGTAAAAATTTTTAAGTGATTTTTATTTTTAAAGATTTACTATATGTTATTGTTTGAGAGAATGTGAGAGGGAGAGTGAGAGAGAAAGAGAGAGGGGGAGAGAGAGAGAGAGGAAGGAGGGAGTGAGAGAGAGGAGGGAGGGAGAGAGAGAGAGGAGGGAGAGAGAGAGATAGAGGAGGGAGAGAGAGAAAGAGAGAGAGAGAGAGAGAGAGAGAGAGAAGGGGAAGGGCTCAGAGCAGTCAGCATAGTTGTACATCTTTAGTTGTGACATGATTTCATTCCCCACAGGTAGATGTGGGGTCATACTGTGTGGGAACCAAACCTGGGACCTCCCACTTGGGAAGCGAGAACCATTGCCACTGTGCCATCTTGGTAGTTACCCATTGCACTGCAAGTCAGTTTGTGGGGTTTGCGTGGTCCAGGACCAGGAATCTAACACTGGACCTTGTGATTGCGAGGCAAGCACTCAATTGTTGAGTTATCCCAGCATCCCTAGGTGGTAAAATTTTAGCCTTGTGGACCAGCCAGTCTCTGTCTCAACTATTCAACTCTACTATTGTGGCAAGAAAGCAGCCACAGACCATATGTGAATAAAAAGGGAAGACTTTGTAAATAAACAGCACTTTATTTACAAAACCAAGCAATGGGCCAGATTTGCATTGCAGGTCATAGTTTGCCCGTTTCTGCCCTATGTGATCATGTCACTTCATATGTAATTTTTATCCTGTTTCAGAGTAACTAACATTCTTTGTCACCTCAAATATTTTATGTATAGTGTTCCTTCTACCTGGAAAGCCTTACCTTCAGCTCAGTGCATGACTGTTTCTACCCATTACTTAAATTTTCACTCAAATGTCACTTCCTAAACACTATAGGAAAACTGCGACTGCTTATTAACTATCACTGTCACCCACTTTAGTTTATTTCAGTGCATTTGTTCAGATGTGTATTATCTATCCCTCAAACTATTATAGCAGAAGAGACAGAATGTTTGAAATCTTACCAAATATTTCTAGCATATAGTTGCTCAATACATATTTATTGGATCAGTGAACTAAAACCAAGGGTTTTAGTCTTTTTTTTTTTTCCTTTTTGTCAATACAAAATTAATCCTTGATTTGAGTTGACATTGTAGTTTGTCACTGATTTTTACTTGTTTCTCTATCTTGATTTGGTCAGTTAACCAACCAGTGTGGCAATCAGTTAGGAATTCACCAAGTGCTTGGTCTGTGAATGTTCTCAGTGGGACTCTGAGAGGCATGTCATCAGTGCCTAGTATGTACTCATACATGCTTTGCCGTCCAGGATCTTGGCATTTCCTTCACCTCAAAAAGAAAAAAAATTCATGTGGATATATGTATGTGACTTAGTACATTTAAAATATAGATTATGTGTATCCTTGACAAGAGCTATACAGTTAATCAGATGGTGGAATTTGGTCATTTCCAAAGTCCTGTGAACAACTCCGTTCATCTACCTGCTAGAGCCCTACTTCTCATGTATCTTTTGGAACAAAATGTCATGCTGCAAGCTGAGGCAACCTCTCGTTTCCTCTTTATTTATATAGTAGCCCTTGTACCTTGCTGCGGTGTGAAGAAGGGATTGGGAGAGAAGATGTATTCTGCAATCCCTGAGATAGGACCAAGGTTTGAAAACCACAGTTCTGGTCTCTTCAACAGAAAGATCTGTTCTGACAGTATGTTTAGTGCTAACATATTGCAGTTAAGTTCTGCCAAGGTTGAGAGATCTTTGTTATTTACCAGAAAATATCTCTTGGAATTCTTACTGCTGAAAATGGCTTCACCTTTAGCGTGACTTCTACAATCTTAGAACATTCACCATAGAGGCCACAGTGGTTGAATTGATGGGATATTAAGGTAAAATTGTCATTTCTTGGAGGGGGGTGGGAGAAGAATAGTAAATGTGGCATATTCTACCTGTTCTTACCAAACTTATTCCAAAAAACCTCTTTAAGTATGTGTGTCCCTTCTAAGCACAGGAAGGTACCAGTGCCCTTCTCTTCCTGATTCTTATCCCTCATGAAGGCCATACTCTGTCTTCAATAACATATCTCCCCCCACACAGCTCTGCAGCCAGGATTCTATAGTCCCTTCCTTTTCTTCCCTGTTATCTCTATACCTCTCTGTACCTCCTCACTCCAGAAGCTCTCTTAAAAAAAACAAAAACAAACAAACAAAAAAACTACATAAAGAAATCTAAATTACAAAGTATAGAAAGTACATTTACTGGGCAGATTAAATATCAAGGTAATGTGCGTCATCTTCACTTTCATCAGGATTCAACAGTGTCACAAAACACATCAATAGAGAATGGTGGAAAAAGCAGCTCTGTTCCATTTTCTGCAAAGTAGCTCTGCTTTGGGGGCCAGGAACCCCTGCATCTTATAATTTCCCACTAAATCTCCTAAGCCTCTGGCTTTCTTGCTGAAAAACCTCTACACTTCCTCCCAGTGACACATTCCTAATCCACAGGGCTCCAAGGAGGCGCTTGCAGCCTTCGTACTTCAGGCATTTTGCAATCATCCTTTTTCCATGCCTGTGGAGGATACTTTATAAACAACTAATTAAATTTAAAGGTCAGGGGCCATTTTCTGTCTGGGCATTACCTCAAAGATTCTTGCAAATGACTTCAAAGATTTCACCCATGGAAATTTTTCTCTAAGTGCCCCTAAGGGATCTTCATTAGATTGACCTGGGGTATTCATTGAAAAGTCTCCAGGATTTTACAGGGAATCATTTGAAATCAGTATCTGTGGATGGGGATCAAGTACATGTGTATTTTTAGAATGTTCATCCATCTACTTGTACTCAAGTTAAAGTTTGAAAACCTCTGGCCTATTGTATAGCTATTTGGAGTAATAGAATGAAAGAAAGCTATAGAGCTGGCTTTGCCAAAAATATTACTTGTTTACCACTCCAAGTATTTGAGATATTATGGAACAGCTTTTTTATTTTTATTTATTTATTTTTAATTGTACATTAATTGTATGTGTTTTAGGACAAAATTAAAGTGGTATCTCATACCAATACCACTGCTATTCCAATTGAAAATGAAGCTCAAGAAAATTTAAGTGAATGTTTAAAAAAAGTTTTAAGCAAATATAAATAAAGGGAATGTGAATGGGTGAAGGGGCTCCACTGTTTTGTTCCAGCCCCCAATCAGCCACTGATTATTTGAGTCACAATAGGACATGGTTCCCCATGTCCATTTACTCATGTGATAGACCCACAGGAGACACCGTGTGCCCACCCTGGGTGTAGTGTCACCTTCCTGTGCTGTTCCTCCCACAGACAGGAGCAGTTTCCTGGCAGTGGCTCTAAGAGCAGTGTGTCTGGCTATTGGTAAAATGGTGATCTTATGTCCTTCCATGTCAGTTTCCACTTTCCTTGGTGCAACATTTTTCCCTCGAGTGCCACCTCTTTCCCGGGCTTTCCTGCCCTGTCCAGGCCTGTCAAAGTAGCATTCACCATCTTGTGACTCATCTAAAAAGAGTAAAATGTCTATGGACTTCCCAATGTGGTGTTTGTTAATCAGACACATGAAGTGACGCGGCTATGCCAGTGTAGAGGGCAGCAGTGTCGCAGGCTAATTTCAGATGGCACAATAGACACTGCAGGTACTGTCACTACCCTGCTGATGCCCCTTCACCTCGTTGTGTGCCCCAGTTGGTTTCCAGCTGCCATCACCTCCATCTCTATGCAGGAGGGCTCTTTTTCCCAATCATGGGAGACCTCATGGTGGTCCAATCTCTCTCCTTGGTCATTTAGTCCATGTGAGAATTTGGGATCAGATTCCAATTTAAGTAAAAGAAGAAAGCATCTTTCAGACTGAAGAAGGACGAAGTTTGGGGCAGACAAGAGCTTTTTGTATAGCCGTAGTCACCCTTCAACTGTGGCCCCAGATTGTTGTGAATTGAACATCAGGCATAACTCTTACCTACCAATAAACCTAAACTGTCTTGGTTTATTTTGTTTGACTTGTTAATTAGGCTAATGCAATGGGTCCCACATTTTAACTCTCATCAGGATCTCTTGGAGGTATTGTTAAGTCACAACGTACTGTGCCACTCCACTCCCCCAGAGACGCTAATACTACAGGTCTGGAATCAGACCTTAGAATTTGCATTTCTAGTAGGTTCTCAGGTGATACTAATGCTGATGGTCCAGGGACCCCACTGAGAACTGCTTGCATAAGTATACTTTTGCTGCAATCTCTTTAAATATAAAGCTAAGCATTTGCTACCAAGATAAAGCATAATTGGTATTTCTTTTAAAATTGTCTCTGTTGATTTTAATTAGGTGCTATATTTACATGGCTCAAAGTCCAGGTCTATAAAATAATAGACAGATTCTTCCTGAGCCTGGTGAAATACACAGACTCCAACACAAAATCCAGCATTGTGCTTTATAGGGAAGCACTTGAAATGTTTCCATGAAAGGAATTGAACAAAGATTTTTATTACATCCACCATAATGTATACTTACTCTGGAGAGATTCTGGATATTCTTCTAGAAAGTCAAGATAATCAAGTAAAAAATAAGAAAAAAAACCCCACAAATTTTTGTATAATAATGTTAGGCAACATGGCTGTGTACAATACATATGAAAATATCAATGAGCTTACTTACTGTACAAAAACAAGAAACCAGGGGAATATATAATGAAAACAGAAGTCCCATTTCAAAAAGTATATAATATACTAAAAAATAAAGTATGTTTTAAGATTTTGCAAGAACTACATGAAAAAAAAATTAAATATCCCGAGGACACAAAGGAAGACTTGAAGTGATGCCTAGCAAGCCTTAACTTCATAAAAATGTTCATTTTCTCTAAATAAGAAACAAATTCCATGTACTATTTTTCATAATGAATAAAATGCCTGCATACATGTTTGACTTAAAGATGTTGTTTCTATACTTGATGTGGAAAATTAATACCACCACAGATATTCAAACATACTACAAAGCTGTAATAGTGTAAAACATTTGCTGTATTAGATCACGAATAGATATAGTAGAAAACTTAAAAGTAGCCTCCACTACATATAAATATTTAGTGTATTATAAAGTTGAGTTTTAGTTCTTGGTGAAGGAATGGACTAGATTTCCCCAATAAGGAATCGTTTTTAACATTACTTTGGCCTCTATTTCTGATTAATCTACAAGTATGTATTAAGAACTCACTATGTGCCAAACAAAATGCTAGGCATTTCTGTGAATTTTAACTTGTTTAATCTTCACAAAAATCCATGAGACAAGACTTTTTATCTCCATTTTAATGTTGAAGAGAACAGAGACCCTGAGAAATTAGGTGTCTTGTCTGTGGTTGAATAGCACCGAGTGGCCCAGCCAGAGTGCAAACCCGAGCCTGACTCCCTGTCTGGGGCTCTTCCTGAGCCCTGAACTTCTCATCTCAGTGAGCAATATTTTTGATCATTCCTTTTATCATATGTGTATTTTCTTTTCTTTTATTGTTAAATTTATCGGGGTGACATTGGTTGGTAAAGCTTTACATAGGTTCCAGGTATACAATTCTACATGACATCATCTATGGATTACATTGTGTGTTTACCACCCAGAGTCAGTTCTCTTTCTATCACCATATATTTGATGCCCTCTACCCTACATCCCCACCCTCCTACTATACCACCCATCTCCCTCTTAAAGATTTATTTTATTGTTTTGAGAGAAGGTAAGAGAGAGAGAGCGCCAGAGCCAGAGAGACAGACAGAACAGGGAGGGTCCAGAGCAGTCTCCATAGTCGTACATTATTAGTTGTGATCTCGTGATATGGGGCAATGTGAGGTAGAAACCGAGCTGGGAGCCTCCCACGTGGAAGGTGAGAACCTTTGCCACCAAGCTCTCCCGGTGGTTACCAGTTATGCTGCAGTTCAGCATAGGGCTTTGCATGGGCCAGGGCTGGGACTCAATTTTCAGACCTCATGGCTGCAAGGCAAGCACTCAAGCTGTTGGCTATCCCAGTGTCCCTCATATGTGTATTTTCTACTTGTTGTTTTTATTGAGTCCTCACTTCTTTGGGTAGTCAACATGAGTTTCGAATTAGACGTTTAAATCATAATATGGTTCTTAAAATAAGATTTGTAACTCTTTTCTTTTACAAGAAGATGCCTTATTTTTCAGTTTAGACCACCAGCATAGAGAAGGACTGATGATGTGAGTGGTCTCAGTTAGGAGCTAAGAGGCTGTGAGCTCTACCTTGATGGTATATGAGCACCAGGCCTCAGGCAGGGAGAAAGGCTGTTACTAGCTAGGGACATGGCCAGACCAGGTTAGAGCAAGTGCAGGGAAAGTGGTTGTGTGAGCCTTGAGCCCTCCTATTCCTGAGGCCTCTCCCTCACCCCAAAGAAATGTGGAAGAACCATGAGGCCCCTCTCCCCATAAAGACTGGCTTTCCAACTACTCAAGGTCCCTCAGAGGCTGCCCTCTGCTTATTTTGTAATCAGTGCAGCACAGAAATGCAAGAAACCTGACATGGCATTGCAGTTTCTATGCCTCCAGGTGCTGCCACCACCCTTCTGTCCCATGAGGAGGTAATAACAGAATTCTTTTTTTTTTTTTAATATTTATTTTTATTGTTTTTGACAGAGAGAGAGACAGAGAAAATGGGGAGGGCCCAGAGCAGTCTCCATATTTATGCATCATTAGTTTTCTATACAGTTTCATTCTATAGGTGGGGGCGGGGCTACGCAGGGCAAAACCAAGGCTGGGGGCCTCTGACCCAGGGCAGGAGCCCAACCTGGGACCTCCCATATAGGAGGCTTACCCTGGTGAGAACTGAACTGAGTGCATACCCCGGTTCAGCATATGGATTCGTATGGGCTAGAGCTGGAATTTGATCCTCAAACCCTGGGGCCATAAGATGGGTGCTCAACCCGCTAAGTCATCCTAGCATCTCAATAACAGAATCCTTGTCGCTCACAATCATGCTGAGCCACTCACTACTGACTGTAAACACAATTCCTGATTCTAAGGAATGCCAGTATGTTGTTGATAAGACAAGTATGATCCACCTGTTAAGGAAATTCATGATTTGCCAGTGATTTATGACTTTTAATTTTTCCTCTTTAAACAGGATGCAACCCTTGTTTCATTACTTGTATTATATTTTTAATTACCTTAGGGACATATATGATGCCTAATTATCTATATGACAGGAAATTAAAATAAGCTTCTATTTGTCTGTAAGCACTGTATAACCTCACTGTTCCCCACCCTCTTTCTGTTTCTTTTGTAAATTATAACATGAATTGAAAATCTAGAATAAAGTAGTTTTATATAGTACTTTCAGTATAGCTATGAAATACCGAACATTTGATGAACATTAAAACGAACAATTTGTTGTCAATTGATTGTCAAATGTCAATGGACTCATCATAGTTGTAATAGGGGGCACTCTACTACCGCAGCCAAGTTTAATGTCACTCACATTTATGGTCTCTTAAATCCTGGAATTGCTATTTAGTCGCTGTGAGACTGTCCAGGAACTAAATCTTCTAGCACTTCAGTGTTCTTATCTGTAAAACGGGGTAATAATAAGACCTTAGAGAGTGGCTGAGAATTAAATGTGATAGGTGTAAACATGTGTGAAGTACTTCAATGCCTGGGACTCAGTAACAATCAATAAATAGTTATGATTATTATTATGAGGGAACCAAGATTCGCGGATATGGGTAAACAATATTATTATTTTTATAGCCAGCTGTTGTCTATTTAATATAAGAGATGATAATTTTAAGGAGCTACATGTTTCTGTTGACATTTTAAATAGTAGAGGCAAGGTTGGCCTGTAGTCTGAAAATAGAAGGGATACCTGTAACCCCATGGACTGTGTGTCATATGCCATAGCTCTGATCAATTTACCCCTGACTTCTTAGATTGGCACAGAATTGCCTACTCATAGCTCACTGTCATAAAAGATTCAATTTCTTACCCTTGTTTTACTTTCTGCCTTCAAAATCTTGCAGAAGCTCCCAGTAATGAGCTCTAGAGGTACTCACAGTGCAATCCCCTCCCCAAGAAATGACTAATGGGAGAGAATGAAGTAAATGAAGGCTCTCTAATTCCCTTATTTCTTTTCCCATAGCAAAGCTGAAAAAAATGCTTTATTTAGAGCCATTGCCTCAATGGTCTTCAGTATTTGAAATCTCAGGAATAAAATGTACTAGTATAAGAAGAGATTGCTGGAAAAAAAAAAATTCAAAGCATACTTACTTACAGCCTTGGGTTCGTTTTTCAATGCTTCCCTTTCTTGTCAGCCTTTGTCAAATGGATTCGAACTTTTACCAGTAAGAAGCGAATATGAAATTGGTGCACTCCAATCTCTATAGTTCAAAAGGACCCCTTGTGCCTCCCTGAGCTAAGTCTACGAATCTAAGTGGCATATCTGTGAAGAGGTAATACAGTAGCAGTGAGAGAGACGGACAGCATAGACACACCAGCCCAGGCCGTGACGGTAATTGCAGTGTGGCCGTCCCTGGTCTCCTAGGAGTAATTACTTTGACATTCTTTATCATTGTGTGTCAGATGTGATATGAAGCAATTATCCAGTTGCTTTTTTGGAATATTGATGCATGGGCTGTCTATGCACATGATCCCTATCTCACGCTGTGACCCTGCAGGACTTAATTCCAGCACCTTGAGTCTCTCATGGCAGGTTGATAAGGCGTGCTGCCTTAATCTTCCCTTTCTTAGGATGAGACTCTGGTGTTTACTCGTGTGATTAAGGAAAAGTACTGATAACATGAAGTACTGCCATTTTATTTTTCCACTTGCAAAATTTGATTTGTATCTCAAATCCTCTAGTGCCCAGTCCCCTGCTGCATATATTGGCACAATGACATTTACTGCTAATTGTAAACTACCCTCATAACAAAGGCAGACATTATTGTTTTCCCCTGTAATTACTTGCAATAGTCCCAGTGTTTGTAAGAGCCACTTCTCATAACCCCATTTTAATAGTAAGCTGAGGAATATGGACTAGAATTTATTAAGACTGCATGCTTTAGGTCCTTGCTCACTCTGTGGAAGCATTGCCTGAGGGCATGAAAATTTCACCCCCAAGAGCTGGTCTATTTTTCTAACTTGAAATTGGCATCATGTCAGTATTTCACTTTCATCTGAATGGCTATTTCTCAGCTCCTTTACTGGTAGATGTCTTTCATTTTTCTGAGACTTTTTTTTTTTAAATTAATTTGGAGCATGGATTAGCATGCCCACACTTTAAATATTTCATATCATATCAGCTTGTTTGTACCACACACACTAGGAGGCATCTGGTATCTTTCAAAAAGGCTGGAGGAAGCCACTTCCTGATGCTGTGTGTGGCTGACCATTCTGCGCCCCTGTGTAAAAGCTCTGCAGGGAGGTATGGAGTAGTGCAGCTTGCAGAAAGACCCATGGCCAAACCATGCTACAGCGGTGGCATTGTGGTGACACAATATACCCATATATCCCTGTGTGCTCTTCCATGGTCAATGTCACCATCTCTGTGAAGAAATTTCAGCAAGGCAGTTTGTAATGGTGTTGAGAACTTGGGCATTTGAAGATGGCCTGCCAGGATCCATTCATACAATGAGACCCCCGCCACATTCCTTCCCCACAGTGAGCTGTTATTCATCATTTGAGGAACTAAGGGAACCACAACCGTTTCTTCTGCTGCTGATAAAAGAAGTAAATTAGTTGTTAGATATAAAGTTGTTAGCACAGAGACTGTAAAAAGTATGCTGCCTCAGTAAGTGTTACTTCCCTCTAATTGGTCTGTTTATTCGTCTGTTGACACAGAGGGTTGAGTCATTATGACTCCTGATACCTTGGCTCACTATCAACTTTGGTCTGTGTAAGGGATTTCTAGCTGAATTAATCATTTAATTCTATGTTATCCTATAACCAACTCCTATTCCTAACCCACACCCACTCCATATGAAAAGATTCTGAGGTGTTTGATGTAATCATATTTGAATGTGTTGTTTGAAAATATTTTTGTTTTACTTTGTGACTATGACTTCACTTTATACAAATGTTGTTCTGTTAGGTCTTACCTTTTTCTCCTTTTTTCTCTCTTGTTGTAGTTTAAACATGTGGGTCCACCCACATTCATACTGGTGTGTTGAAAACTAATCCTCAATGTAATGGTATTTGGAGCTGGGCATTTAGGAGGTGATTAGGTCATGAGAGTGGAGCTCTCATGAATGGAATTAATGTCTTTATAAAAGAGACCCCAGAGACCTAGCCCATCTTACCTACCATGTGAGGATACCTAGAAGGCACTGTATGTGAACCAGGATGTGAGTTCTGACCAGACACTGAATCTACTGGTGCTCTTTTCTTGGACCTGTAAGCCAACAAATGAGTTTCTGTTATTTGTAAACCACCCATTCTATTTTGATATAGTAACCCCAATAGACTATAGGCTGTCTAATCTTTTGGCTTCCCTGGGCCACATTGGTAGAAGAAGAATTGTCTTGGGCCACACATAACATACATTAACAATAACAATAGCTGATGAGTAACAACAACAACAACAACAACAAATTTGCCCAAAAAATCACATAATGTTTTAAGAAACTTTGGGTTAGGGTTAGGGTTAGGGTTAGGGTTAGGGTTAGGGTTAGGGTTAGGGTTAGGGTTAGGATTAGGGTTGTTAGGGTTGGGGGGGGGAAGAAAGAAAAGAAAATTTATGAATTTGTGTTGGGATGCATTCAACGCCATCTTGTACCATATGTGTCACAGGCCAAGAGTTAGATAAACTTGAACTAAAACATCAAGTTGCTGCCTGTATTTTTCCCCCTTTGCTTGACATGATGTTCTAAAGTGTTATCTACATTGCTTATATAAATAATGTCTTTGCTACTCCCTGCACCATGGAATTCCATGTGTGGAAGCTGACTTAGCCGTTTCCCCAGAGGCAGACACTTAGATTGGTTCCACCTTCCTGTTCCCACAAACATTTCTGTATGTGTCCCTTGCAGAGCTGTGTAAGAACCTCTCTCACATACAACCAGGGGTGGAATTGCTGAGCTGACTTCCAGTCCTTACTCCCATCAATAATAGTGTAGGAGGGTTTCTCTGGCCAGCATTTCCACATCCCCACCAATACTAGGCGTAACTCAGTTTTCCAATTTTGGAGCATAAAGAAATAGTTTGTTTTATTTCACTTTATGTTTTGTAATTCTAACAAGTTTGAACATAAAACTGTGATCTTTTTGTTGATTTTCACCTTTGGTATCCTTTACTGAATATTAAGTCCTAGTTTTGGTGTAATCAGTGAAATCAATTTGTAACCTTTTGATTTGTGCTTTTGAGTTTTTGACACACCCTTCCTCACCTCTAGGTCATGAAGATGTTCTCATGCATGCTTCTTCTAAATGTATACTTCGTTTTCACATTAGTTCTTTAACTATCCAAACTCTACCTCTACAGATGGTATTAGAAAGTGGTCTATTTTATTTTTCTCTGTATAAACAATATTATTAAATGTCCTTGCTTCTCCAATTTTGTTATGGTGACCTCTGTTGAGTTCTTAAAATACTCTTTGTTTGATTATTTCAAAGCATTACTCCATCATCTTTTCTTTTTTAAGATTTATTTTATTGAGAGAAGGAGCGAGAGAGAGACACTAAGAGAGAGAGAGAGAAGGAGGGAGGACCCGGAGCTGTCTCCATAGTTGTATAATCATTAGTTGTGACATGTTTTCATTCCTCACAGTTGCATGTCAGGCTGTACAGGGCAGGAACCAAATTGGTGGCCTCCCACGTGGGAGACGAGCACCTTTGCCACTGAGCCATCTCTGTGGTTACTGGTTGTGCCACAGTTCAGCACATGGGGTTACATGGGCCAGGGCTGGAAATCATACCCAGGACCTCAACTGCAGAGTTATCCTGGCTTCCCCTCCATTATCTTAATTGCTTTCAGTATTATCTAATGTCTGATATCAATCTGATTCTTTCTACTGTATCCTCTATACCTGTTAGCTTTTTATCCTATAATCTGATCTCTTTTTTCTCTCCTGATACAATCTGATGCAGTTCCTAAATCAGTTTCTCAGACTACTAATTTATTTTCTAGTGAAATTCATTTATGTATCTCACCCACTCTGTTCTTAACTTCAATTATTACATGTAGCTAATATATCCACCTGGTTTATTTTATGCCTTGTACTTGCTTCAGATTACTTATCTTCTTCATATTTTGTTGCATTTATTTATTATGTTTACTTTAAATTTTTGGTCAATGTGTTATCTTTCTTTTCTGAGGGCTGTACTCTTTTGTTATCTAATCAATTTGGTCTATAACATCATGATGGAAAAGCAAAGATGATTTCCTGGCAACATATAGAAGAAGTATTAGCATAACTTAGACATTGCAGGGGAACTGCCAGCACCTTCCTTCCTTGAAGGTAGCATCTCCTTTTTCTGGTTGAACTTTTAGGTTAAATATACCTTTCTTTTCTTTTCTTTTCTTTTTTAAAGATCTATCTTTATTGTTTCTGACAGAGAGAGAGAGAGAGAGACAGACAGACAGACAGACAAAGACAGAGAGAAGGAGGAGGGCCCAGACCAGGCTCCATAGTTGCATGTTACTAGTTTTCTACATAGTTTTATTCCACATGTGGGCATGGGTCTGCACAGGGCAGGCACTGGCTGGAGTCCTCCTGCATAGGAAGCTTGCTCCAGTGGGAACCAAACTGGGAGCACACCCCAGTTCAGCATGTGGGTCAGCATGGGCCAGGCCAGGATTTGATCCTTGGACCCCGGGGCTGCAAGACGAGCACTTAATCCACTGAGTCATTTCAGCATTCCTACCTTTTCTTTATAATACCAAAAATAATGTTGTAATGAACAAAGATACAATTCCCTGACCCTATTTTATTATTCTTAGGACACACCTAAAAAGGGTACGTACGTTCTTAAGGCTCTTGATACATTGCTAAATTACTTTCTAAAACATTCCAGTGCTATAGATTTTATAAGGCATCTTAAATTTATTTTCTCAACTAACAGCAAGATCCATTTTTTTTAAATTCTATGATAAAGTATGCATAACACAGAGTTTATCATCTTAACCATTGTTCATGTATAGTTCGGTAGTGTTAAGTATATTTACATTGCTGTGCAATGGGTCTCCAGAATGTTATAATCTTGCAAACCTGAATTCTGTACCCAGTAAACAACTCCCCACTTTCCACTCAGTCAACCCCTGGCATTCACCATTCTACTTTCTGTCTCTTTGAATTTGACTATTCTAGGTATTTCATGTGAGTGAAGTTACTTAGTATTTGTCCTTTTGGAACCAGCTTGCTTTACCTAACATAATCCAGTGCTATAATTTTAACTTTTCAACCTCTGTCTACTTCCCTCCCAAGAAGAAATACTACTGTACAACAGTTTAACCAAACAGGAGAATTTTGTTTATGTCGTGGGTTCCTACACATGGTGGCAGCTGCTTGGATGACAGATCTGTTAATTTTTCTAGTTGTCGAAGGCTCCTGTGTGTGTTTTCATGACATGCATGTAGTTTCCAACACAGAACCAACCACCAGGGGGAAAGGAGGAGGCTATGGTGATGGGAAAAGACAAAGAAATTAAAGTGCTTCCAGATCCTGACAAGATGACAAATGAACATGGGCTTTTGGATTCTTCCCTCAAAAATAACTCTGAAAGAACTAGGGAGATGAAAGGAAAGTGTAGATCTAAGACACTAGTATTTAAAGAGTATAATCATCTGGGAAAGACTAAACACTGGTGGAAATTGGTATGTGTGTATCTTGTTAGGTGCATGTAGTTAAATGAAGGTGGTTTGACCATAGAAAGGAAAATGTAGCCATGAAAAACTAGTTTTGACATATATTTAACAATGTGAGGAATGTTGAAATTTTGTTATATGAATAAAGTAGGATACATAGGTGCCAATTCAATATTATTCTAATTCTTCAAACATATACATATATACAAATCAAGTAAAAATGGAAGGAAATACATTAACATTCAAAGGGATAATCTGTTTGTGGGGGGATTATCTGTAATGTGTGGGAAAGTGTCTTGTGACCTTAACTTGACATATAATACTAACACAGGCAGTTGTGGTAAGTCATCAGAATGGAAGGTTTAAGCTATTTCAGCATAATAACCTACTTCAATAGAAAAATTAAAAAAAAAAATGTTTAGCATGTAGTAAGCATTTTCTTCAGCTATCTAAATGCATTACTTTAGTCAGTCCTTCCAACCAACCTGTGACGTAGATACTGCTATTGGTCTAATTCCTTGGTGAGAAGAAAAGCCCAGGGCAGCCAAATAGCTAGAATGCAGAGGGGCCATGGTGCGTGGATCCAGGACTTCCTGACACCAACCCCTCCTATTTAGCCGTTTCTGAAACCATCTGAACGAAGGAGAACGCGAATAGTTGGCTATGATTGCCTAATATTTTTGTCATCCTGTTTGGTTGTGGCTGGGCCCGGACTGCAGAGAGCTAGCTGGTGATGCCCAGAGCCAGCCTTCTCAATGACACTGACAAGCAAAAATCTCCACAGAAGGGTGGCTGATTAGAACACCTTCTCATGGGGGGTGGGAGAGTTGGGGTGGAAGTCCTAATACTTTTGTTTTGCAGCCTCCTCTGGTGAACGTGAACAGTGAGGCAATAAGGTAGCTCATTCATCATATTAGCTGCTTAAAGTCATGACCTTGGAAGCCTCCTTGAGATCGGATGAGATCAGATTGTTCGCGGTGTAAACAAGAAGCCTCCTTGAGAACGTACTCAGGAGTCTATAGTCATTCTTAGCAGCACATTGACCCACTGATTAAAGTGTACTGCGTATGGTCAATGTTTTCCCATAAGAACTCATGGCTGTAAACAAGAAGCCTCCTTGAGAATGTACTCAGGGGTCTATGGTCATTCTTTAGCAGCATACTGACTCACTGGTCAACTTTTTTCCATAGGAAGTAATTTATAACACACACTGTTTAGGACACTCAGAATGCTTTGAGAGCTCATTGAAATTATAAGTGGTCTTGAAAATGAGGGCTAGAAATGACTCTTTTAGCTCTTCAGGCTCTGACACTGACTTGAGGTGCAATTTCAGGGATGTGCTTTTAAGTGCTTGGGTTTATTATATGTGCATCCTAAACCAGAAAAAGCTAGTGCATCACACAGAAGAAAGGGTGAATTTAGAACACTCCAGCTTATTAAAAATGTCAAGGACATAAACCTGTCCCAGGCCAAACACCCTTAAGCCCTTCGAGAACCTCAACATTAGCTTGAATTCCTAGACTCAGTGCAGACTTTATATACGGTATGTGTTCTCTTAACCGCAACACACATTTTCCAAGAGCTGTGGGGTATTAAAATGCGGTTCTTTCTCTTTAGCTTTTGGCTAAGGTTAAGATAGTCATACTATGACATTACATGCTCACCCTGCAAAAAGTTCAAACAAGAAGGTTGTGATCTCTTTAAGAATTCTCAACCCCCTTACTCTATACTATTAGTCTAAAAGGGTTATAGAAAGTTGTTCTTTCTATAACCCTTTGTTTGTTTGTTTGTTTGTTTTTGTTTGTGTCTTGAGAACGAACATTTTGTAGATGCTTATATATATAGTGAATCCCACCCTTTGGTTGCAAGGAGAAGAGGTTGGGGAAGTATTTGCCTGTCCTCTCGAGCCTAGTGAGAAAATCCCAGTAGGACTACTCCAAGAACTTCAAAAATATGTTTTGCAGTTAAGGAAGCTATTGGACTGATTTGTGCTACCCACCTGAATAATGAAGAAGTTTAGAAATAATTCAGTGTGGCAGCTTATACAGCAGAGCAAAAGGTAGGTCATTGTTCTATTAGGAGTAGGTTTATTGGCATGGCCCAGAAATTGGAAAGGAACTGTTACCATTATAGGACTGTCTTGGCTTCAATCTGATGGAGTGGTCCAGTGCATAAAAAGACTTCAGCAGAGAGATCTGAAGACACTACCAAATTCCTGGTTTACATCAGAGGAAACACACTATCTGTGAAAAACCTACCACAGTGGGAGGTGTCTGTCAATGGTGTAGAACTATGAGATTTTTGAATAATTCCCAAAAATGCTTTATAAAATATTAGCCTTAACTATCAGCTGGGTCCAAAAGCAAAAACCTATCTTTCTGGTCTCTCTGACCTCTGCTTCCTCCATTCTGTTTGACCCAGAAGGCATCAGAAACTAACCTCAGCAAGAGAAGAGTGGTGGTGGGGGGAGGCTGACCTGACACCATCTCCTCAGCTTTGACCTGTGGAAAGCACCAGCTGGCAAATGGGAGAGGTTTCAACTTCAAATGACATTTGAAGTTTTGATTATTATATAGGAAACCATATTCTAGAACAGTGGCATACAACTTTTTGGCTTCCTGAGCCACATTGGGAGAAGAATTGTTTTAGGCCACACATAGAATACACTAATACTAATGATAGCTGATGAACTAAAAGAAAGAGGAAGAGAAGAGAAGAGAATAGAAGAGAAAAAGAAAAAAAAGTTGCGGAAAAAACTCATAATATTTTAAAAATTTGTGTTAGGCTTCATTCAAAGCCATCCTGGGCAGCAGATTGGACATGCCTCTTCAGAGTTTAGGAAACAATGTCATATTTGATGGCTTAAAGTACCAAGTCTGACAATTAAGTTTACAAACTCATCCTAGAAGTTATACACACTTCATTGCTAATATTATTATAGTCACCTTTGAAGTACTCCCCTTGGGAAGCTATTCACCGATACCAGCACCTAATCTACCCTTCAAAGCAACTTTGGAACTTTTTCTGGAAAGAGCTGTTATTGAATTACTCTTAATGTCCTGATTGTCATCTAAATGTCTTTCTTTTAATATTTTCTTAATCTTTGGGTAAAGAAAATGGACATTTGGGGCCAGATAAGGTAAGTAGGGAGGTTTTTCCAATAGTTATTTGTTTACTAGCTAAAAACTTCCTCACAGACAGTGCCTTGTAGGCTAGTGCACGGTCGTGAGGCAAGAGCCGTGAGTTGTTGGTGAAAAGTTCAGGTTGTTTTCATTTAACTTTTTTTTTTTTTAATATTTGTTTTATTGTTCTTGACAGAGACAGAGAGAAACAGAGACAGAGAGAAACAGAGACAGAGAGAAGGGGGAGGGCCTAGAACAGTCTCCATAGTTGCACGTCATCAGTTTTCCACGTGGTTTTGTTCCACCTGGGGGTGAGAGGGGTGTCACACAGGGTAGGAGCAGGGCCAGGGGCCTCCTGCATGAGAGGCACAGCCCTGCAAGATGAGGGCCAAACCAGGGGCCTCTGACATGGGAAGCGTGTCCCAGAAAGAACTGAATTGGAGTCACACCTCAATTCAGCATGTGAGTCCACATGGGCCGAGACCAGGATTTAATCCTTGGTCCCCCAGGCTACAAAGCGAGCACTTAACCCACTAAACCATCCTGGCTTCTCCCTCATGCAACTTTTTTTACACAGCCTTTTCAAATAGTCAGCTTGGTTAACTGTCCAGGTGGTATAAATTCATAATGAGTAGTCCTCTGATATAAAAAATGGTTAGCAACATTATTTTTCCTCTTAATGTGGACTGATGCAACTTTTTTGAGCATAGAGAATTGCCTGACTTCCACTATGCACTTTGACACTTTGTTTCAGGGTCATATTGGTGCTTCCATGTTTTATCACCAGTGATAACATGGCCCAAAACATCATCTTACCTCTCCAAAAGGCCTTGGTAAACTCAGCCTCCAATATTCTCACAATGCCACATAAAAACATGCAACAATAATGAACATTACTCATCAAGACACCACCACATGTTGACACAAACAGCTGTGAAACACTGATATACCAAGGTTATGAAACCTCACTGAGTTATTTGTACAGTGCTGCCAATGTAAGCTCATGCTGGCAAGTGCATGAACTTACTTGTCAGACCTCATGTCTTTAAGACATATAAACATGATCCGTAAAGTCATGGGCTGCCCAGAACTTCTTTAAGGAGCAGAAAGAATGTCCTTCACTAAACAACTATTTTTCAAGGGAGATGGGGGACAAGAATCGGATTGCTCTGTGTTTCATCCCATGAGCTGCGTTGGTCAGTGTTGAAGGATTACTCTCAGAGGCCTGGCTGATAGCATCCTGCCTCACCCTCTAGCTGTCACTTTGGATCCCCTTCCCAGTATGGCAACTTCTCTAGAGTATAGGGATACTGAGATCTGAAAAGTGAGATCCCTGTGTTCCAAAGTGTGGTCATCTAGACCAGGGATCTCCAAACTACAGCCCGCAGGCTGGATACGGCCTGTGAGGCCCTCTCATCCGGCCCATGGAGACATTTTTATCTGAATAAAATAATATTAAATAAATAATTAAAAACAACATCTATGTTTTGATTCTTTTTTATTTGGACCTCGAGTGTGTAGTCGCCCCCCAAACTACTGTTTGATAGTTAATGCGGCCCGCGGGCTGAAAAGTTTGGAGACCCCTGAATTCTAGAGCATACATTTTGCAAAGTAGACTAAGCAGAAGAGTATGGTTTGCTCATGGCATCAGTGTGAACAATCAACTCATAGTGGGTGTCCTTTCTATCACCAAAAGACCAAGTGTTTTCCAGGCTGATTGGAACGAATGTTAGAGGTTAACATTTTTTACTAGGGTTGCCACATCAACTCTCTTCTCAAATAAAAATAGGGACACTCTAGACTTTTATATAAGTATGGGACAGATCCATACTAAAAACTGTTTGTTGTTTATATGGAATTCATATTTAACTGGGTGTTCTGTACTTTAAGTGGCAACCCAAGTGAACCCCTTGCTCGGTTCCTGCATAGTCACATTAAAATTAGGTTGTAACCCCAAGATGGAGTCATATTACATATCTGCAGTGACCTGAGTCTCCAGATGAAAAGCTGGTATACATGATTCGCTAACTAGTCTGAAAATATGAAAGAGTTTAAGTCAGGCGTGTCCAACCTGTAGCTTAGGATGACTTTGAATATGACCCAACAGAAATGTTTAAATATTAATATTATGAGATTTTTTGCAACTTTTTGTTTGTTTGTTTGTTTGTTTGTTTGTTTAAATCATCAGCTATTGTTAGTGTTAGTGTATTTTATGTGTGGCCCAAGATAATTTTTCCTCTGATGTGGACAGAGATGCCAAAAGTTTGGATACCATTGGTTTACATTGTTTAAACAGAAATCATTCTCAAATTCAGGCCTGGAATCTCTTAACCCCTACCCCAATACGGGGCAGTGTTAAAACTGTGAGAACTGTTCAGCTTTTCTGCCAAGCTGGAAAACTTCTCCAGCAGTGTGGTCTTGGGCAAGTCCCTTCACCTCTCTGAGTTCTCCATCTCGCCATCTGCCAAGTGAGAATATTAGAGAACTGTACTGAGAACCCAATAAGCTAATGAAAGAAAATTGACACACACCATCATAAAAGCCCTTACAAATGCTACTACCACTCTTGGCAGTAGTGTAGGAACCAGAATGTCTAAATTGAAAAATTTCTTTTTTGGACATTCTTTTCTCACAAGTAGTGCATGCAAATTATTTTGTAAAAGCAGCATGCGAGGCCATGATGCTGACTCCCTCCTGAATCCAGCCTAAGCCAGGGCTACTGGAACCACAACAGATCCAAGAACTCTGGTTGGACAATTCAGGTGCCTTCCCCACTGGAGACTTTTCTAGAACTCTCTCTAAGCCATGAGACCTTGTCAATGGCTCTGTCTCTTCCTTTGGCTGCCGTCTCTGGGGATGCTCACAAATTGAGAAATAGCAGATGAGGAAAAGCTGCAAATCAGACTTCCACATATAACCTTTGATGGAATTTCCTGTCCTATGGCAAGGAAACTGTGCTGCTAGCTAGTGACTATTTTTCCTGAAGACTTGGACTTCATGCTACTCGGGCCAAGGCAGGCTGGGCCCACTTTCTAAGGGACCTTCCTCCTGCACATCTGATCTCCAACTTCTTTCTCACTTGCTCCAGCACTCATTCCACATTCATTTCTTCCAAGACTGGGAGTCTGTTTTTACTTCCTTTTTGATTCATTAACATTTGCTGTTGTTTTCTGTTGTTCCAACTAGAAAGTTACAAGGCAAGCACATTTGACTTTCATTTTGCATTGCTCATTTTCAGTTCTCTTTTAGTCATTTTCTATGATCATCATCTAAAAGTTACTTGTAAAACTCAGGAAAACAGAAGTCCTTCATGCATTTCTCCCCTTCTTCTTCCTCTGAATGGTAAGTGACTTCCCAGAGAGTTTTAGGAAGTCTAAGCAAATGACAAAGTAGTTGTGTGATGTCCAATATACTGAAAAAATGTCATACCGAAAAACCTTTAGTTAAGAGCCTGGGGAGGAAGGTAAAGGCATTTTAAAAACATCAGAAGCTCAGAGGAGACAAATAGTGCTTGATGAGCTCTTGAGATGAATGCCACAGGCTAATGCGAGCAATCAGCAGGTTTGTGGAGAATATGCTGATACTGGCAGAAAAAAAATGCACTGGCAGAGACAAGCTTACAGAGAGACACAGGAGTTCAAAATTATTGTGGCTGAAAAAACCTTGACTTTTGGACCATATTTTCTGGAACACGTAGAAGGAAAATTAAGGGTTCAGTTTCTGTGACTATTGTCCCTGTAATGAATCCAATCCAAGTGTTATTTCAGGACTCCTGTCTCTCAGCTCTCTTGTAGACCAAACCAACCAAACAACCACACAGTGACATGAATGTGTAACCTAACCATACAGTGGCAGGATCAATAAGAAGCATCCACACATAGCTTAAGAAGTTTGAATCAGAGATTGGGTACATGAAGGTAACTCAGTTCAGGATCATCTTTATTACATTTTGCTGCACGCTCTCCCTAATAACACCTTCAGTCTCATTGAGTTGCAAGTTGCCAGTCCCCCATCATTGGGCAAGAAGTTGGTCACTGGACTGCTCAAGTCATTCAGCAACCTTCTTTTCAGGAGCTCCTCTGTGGGTGTTTCTGCCTTCCTTTTTGTTTTTGTTTTTGCTTTTTTGTTTTTAAGATGTATTTTATTGTTTAAGAAAAGATGAGAGAGAGAAGGGGGGAGGGCTCAGAGTAATCTCCTTAGTTATACATCATTAGCCATGACATGGTTTTATTTCACACAGGGAGATGAAGGGCTACATGGGATAGGAACCCAACTGGGGGTCCCCCCTTGGGAGATGAGAACTTTCACCACAGTGCCCTCCTGGTGGTTACTATTGGCACCACAGTTCAGCATATGAGTTTGCATGAGCCGGGGCCAGGATTTCACCCTCAGACCTCACAATTGCAGGGCAAGTGCTCAATCTACTGAGTTATCCCGGTATCCCTGGGTAATGCTCATAAAGCATATATTTTTGTCTTTGCCTTCTGCAGGAAAACTAAGCTGTTAAAAATATCTCCACTTCAATTTGTGCATCCATCCTCCCATTCCAAATGGCTTATGCTCTCCAATAAACTTCAGTTGAAATGAGCAAAACAAGTAAATTTAAGTTCATATCTATGTGCATAGATACATAAACACACTTTGTTCTTATGGAGATGGCATTTAAAGATATGATTAAATAGTTGTCTCATGCATTTTAACACTGTCCTATCCCTGGGGAAGAGTTCTTTGAGGACAGGTATCAAGTGATAAATGATCACCTGACTATCAGTTGATTGACTCTGAGCCCTCCAGAGAACAATAACAAAGCAACAAATTTTCTGACCCTCAAACATAGCTCATTCATTCTTTCCTTTAAGTAAAGCATGGTGGACAATGTAAAATTGCCCACAGATGGACAGTTTGAGTTCAGCAGTTACCATTGAATCACTGACAATAATTCAGTAGATCAGGGATTCGTAGTCTAGACCCTCACTTAAGAATGGAGAGCTTACTCTTTTTTACTGCTGGGAGTACCACGAGGTGGATAGACATTTCTTTTGTTTGTTTGTTTTGTTTGTTTTTTGACAGAGAGAGAGAGACAGAGAGAGAGAGAGAGAGAGACAGAGAGAGAGAGACAGAGAGACAGAGAGACAGACAGACAGAGAAAGGGGAGGGCCCTGAGCAGTCTCCATAGTTGTTCATCATCAGTTTTCAACATGGTTTCTTTCCACACAGTTGGGTGGGAGGTGGCACAGGGCAGTAACTGGGCTGGGGACCTCCCACATGGTAGGCATGCCCCCTCAAGCCAGGGGCCAAACTGGGGAACAAGAACTGAATTGGGGGCCTCGCATATGGGAAGCACACCCTAGTTCAGCATAAGGGTCCGCATGGGCCGGGGCCAGGATTCAATCCTTGGTCCCTAGGGCTGCAAAGCTAGTGCTTAAGCTGCTGAACCATCCTGGTTTCCCCCAGATAGCCATTTCTAACAGCTTCTACTGGCACTGCTCTGATTAAGAGAGCCCCAGGTCATGCCCCCCTTCTAAATGGGCCACATCCAATGACTTACAATGAAGAGGAGCAAAGCCCTAGCCCCTCTGCTCCAACTCACACATTCTGACCAGTCTTGTTTGCTTCAGATGCCCCCTATTTGTCTGTGTCCCTGTTGGAGACTGTGTCACAGCTGGACTTCACTCTTTTGCCCAATTTTACTTCCTTCTCTTGCCTGCTATAGGTTATGCTACCAAGCACACTTCCTCGTTATCTTCAGGCATGCACATGTTCATTTAAGAGTCAGCATAATGGGGAATCTAAACTACTCATGTGATAGCTACTTCATTCTGTTTTGGGCTATAGGTTAACACATAAAGACCCAGTGAGGTTTCCTATTAGCTCAGGAACTTCAAAGACTACACTAAATGATACTGTTCTTCTCCAAATTATTATGTAACATTTTCATAGTTTCACCTAGAAAACAGAAGCCTGTTGAGGAGAGATTAGTAGACAATGAGTATAGTAAGAGAAGAGTGATCTAAAATGCTTGCATAACGAGGGCAGAGGTGAGAATGGCAGGAAAGTGGATATATACCTAAGATACTTGCTTCAGGGGATACCAGGATAGCTTAATAGGTTGAGTGCTTGCCTTGCAACTGCAAGGGCCAGGGATCGAGTCCCAGCCCTTGCACAGGCAAACCCACATGCTGAACTGTGGCACACAACTGATAAATGCCAGGATGGTGATGAAGGTTCTCACCTCCTGTGAGAGAGGCCCTCAGTTCAGTTCTGCCCTGTGTGGTCCCACATCCACCTGTGTGGAATAAAATTATGTCAAAGAACTAATGATGTACAACTACGGACACTGCTCTAAACTCTCCCTACTTCTCTTTGTATCGCCCTGTCTCTCCCTGTTTCTCTCCCCCTCATCTTCTCTTGAATGATAAATCTTTTTTAAAAATTAAAATAAAAAAGATACTTGCTTCAGCTACCCAGTTATTATTGGAAACTGCCATTTTATTTCCTAGGATAGAATGAGCTCTCTATTAGTGACCAACCTTTGGAAGTTCTTATAGATTATTTCTAAAACAAATATCCTAGAAAAGTTTGCCAATGCCATTTTCTATATAAAAAAAAAATCTATTCTATTTATTATTTCTGTTTCAGTCTAAAAATTACACTGGTGTGGGAGTAGATGTGTGAGTAGAGAGGCTTTATTTATATTGTTTCTTTCAGAGCCTATAGCTCCTTCTAACTGAAATTCAATAGCAAATGTGACTAGATCAAATAACTGTGAATATTATATGTAGAGATTTCTTGTTTAGATGGAAACCCTCATTGATTTTCTTTGATTTATAACCAAAATGTCAAATTAAGATCTGGGGGAGTGAGGGGGTGGGGGGAGGGGGTCAACCTCCCTATATAATTGCAACCTGAGTGGAAAGAAGAGGAAGGAATAGAACTTAACCAGGAAAGGTGGTCAAATGAATCATAAGAAATGCAGGAATCCTGAAGGTTCTCCAACTTTTACATTTGTGACTACCAGTTTACCCAGTATGGTGAGAGAAATCAATAAACTAGTTGGCACAAAAGGAAAATGGAAGAATTTCGCCAAGATTCCCTGCCAACTGCAGCAGTAAAAACGACTCATCAATAGACATTCAACTTGCAAACACTTTAGAGTACATTAACAAAAGTTTGGTCATGAATGTTATCCTGAAAACCTAGAGTGTTAAATATTTTTAAAAGTTCATTCAGTGACATGTGTTCCTGGAATTGTACTTTGGAATAACTCACCACTATCTGAAATCAGTTTTTATCCTCTGTTCCTTTTCATTCCCCAACCTGGGGTATAACTTTGAACTGCAGTAGAGTTCAGAGGTATGCATCAGCTTTCTGTGGCATCTTGCTTGTAGGCTAGCTTTTCTGCATCCCCGCATTTCTACTAAATTGGCACAATGTGGTTGGTCAGTCCTGGTGGGAGTGTACTTACCACAAGGGATTCCATTGAAGTATGAGAATGGAAAAGAAATGGCCCAAATCAGAGTGTTGCCCAGAATTCTGGAGATCCTAGTTTCAATACACTGGAGTGAGAATTGATCAAAATGGGCATGTTTGGTCCCTTTCCTCTTTTTCTCCCCTTTCTTTTTCCTTTCTTTCCTCATCTTCCATCTTTTCACTCTATGATCCCTTTTTAAAAATTTTTTTAAAGATTTATTTTATTGATTTTTGACAGAGAGAGACAGAGACAGAGAGAGATAGAGAGAAGGGGGAGAGCCCAGAGCAGTCTCCATGGTTGCACATCATCAGTTTTCGATGTGGTTTCATTCCACTCAGGTGTGTGTGGGGGTGGGGCGGGCTGCACAGGGCAGGCACTGGGCTGGGGGCCTCCTACATGGGAGACACACCCCTTCAAGCCAGGGGCCGAACTAGAGTTGAGAACCAAACTGGGGCCTCCCACATGGGAAGCACACCCTAGTTCAGCATATGGGTCTGCATGGGCCAGGGCCAGGATTCAATCCTCAATCCTTGGGGCTACAAAGAGTGCACTCAACCTGCTGAGCCATCCCAGCTTCCCCTCTTGATTCTTAACCTTGGCCATGCAACAAAAATTGCCATTTGAGATTTTTTTTAGAACGCATGTGCTCAAGTATTGAAACAATTATTTCTGGGAATAGAGCCTGAACAGCTTTATTTGTAAAAAGCACCATAGGCAATTCAGTAGCGTGCCCAGATTTGAGGACAGATTTTCCCATTCTGAAGAGAAGTACCAACAGACAAATGGACTTAAAGGGACATGCCTCACTGTAGGTTCAACTACCAATGGTCACTCTTCTCTATCAAGTTACACCACAGAATTTGTGCCACCTCTAAGTCACTGTCAGCCTTTCTAGAATGTTCCAGTGTTCTGAGCGAGGCAAACTTATGACCTGATCTGTGCCAGTATTCTTGGTCAAATATAATTTTTTTATTCTTGTTCCTTTGGGGTTTTTACCAGAGTTACAGAGGTCTTTTCTTCCTTATGACGGAGCAAATCTTTACTGTAAGGACCTTGATAACTAATTAAAACTGGTTAGCTTAGATTTGCATATTTCTGTTATAAATCTAAAAAATTATGATGAAATAATTTCATGACACATTATACAGCTATCCACCCTTCTTACACTTTCGTAGTGACCATTTTGGAACTAGAACTATAAGCAGATATTCTGTGGATAGAGTCTTACTGCCACATAACATTTGTTTTATTCCCAGATGTTCCTTTCTTTAAGTGATCTCTTTTCCCTTAGAAATTAAAAGGCAAATGTTGAAAGATTTTTCCTCCACACTGGTATGTCTTTGCAGACCCTTACCAATTCTCTGAAATCTTTCCACTTCCTTCTTTTCTCATCTACCTGCAAGGCAGCATATATGTAGTGTGTGACCTATACTCTTTCATTTCCTTTGTATTGGGAGAAAATGCACCTGGGTGGGAAGTTGTGAGTCCTTCCCTCTGAGCAGTCTTGACTCTGCTGTCTTGGGGCATCACTCTTTGTAATATAGATTTTTTCATGTTTTCCCACAGCGGTCAGAGAAAGATGCAAAATGAAAAGAATATTGATTCTCTTTCTTCTGTGTAGGCATAGACTATTTCAGATGACTTCAGTTAGAAAAACAGGATGTGTGTGTGTATGCGTATGTGTGTGTTGCTCAATCCTAATGCTTTCTTAGGAGTAAATCAACATTTAATAGACCCAGAAAGCAAAGTCAAATAGAATAAATAAAATACAATAAAATACTAATTATTTTCTAGCTAATAGCAAGAATACTGTATTATAATAGCTCACATAAAAATGTATACATTTGCAAGTGCCAATCTGAAAAAGCATGGTGATAATTTGGTTTTAATTTAAAAGCAATTTTTCAACTGACTTGTATTTTAAAAATATATGTCTTAGTTCCTATCTAATTACATAGATTGTGTTGTCTAGAGGTTCCTAAAACACACCTCTCATAATGTCCACTAAAAACGTTTACTTCCCAGTTCTTAAACCATGTCAGACCTTCTTGATGTCATTCAAGAAATCTTGTTTTCCTCTTCCTTAGTTACAAGTAAATAACAATGCTTGCTGGTATCTCTTTTTGTATTCTCCACTGACAAGTCAATTTAGCTTGTACCAAAGTGAACTGATTATCTCCCTTAATTTTATATCCTAAATATTTATCATTCTTTATCCTCTCCCCATCTCTAATTTAAAAAATCCTTTGTTTGGATTCTTACCATCTCTTATTTGTTATGTTACTATTGCTTCTTAATTGGATTTTCCAGCTTTGTACTCCCAGGATGGATCCTGGGAGCCATCTGAAAATGCAAACCCACTATAATACTTTTTCACTGAAAATTCTCTAAAGTCTCAATGTTGACTCTTCAGCAGAGCATGTAAGGATCAGGATGACCTCATTCTTGACTACTTCTATGGGCTAATCCCTGACTGAAACTCTACATTTCTGATTTCTCACGTGCATCAGGTCTTATCCTGCCTCCATTCTACTGTTGTTTCTGCCTCTACCTGGAATGCTCTATTTTTTCCCCCTTCAACTTATTGGTTGTCATCCATCTTTCAGAACTCAATACAAGATTTAGCCTTCCTGTGGTCTTGGCTTCCTTCTTCACTGACCTCCCTAAATATTTCTCTTTGTGGCACTTGCCCTGTTAAATTGATGTGTTTTGGGTCGTACTTTACTATATTTTAACTCATTCAGAGTAGAGCCATGACTACTTCATCCTAGCACCCCAGCCTCAAGTCACAAGTATATGCTCAATTAAAACTTTTTGAATTCGTAAGCCAGAAGGAACCTTATTGATTGACCAGCAGAATTACTTTAAAAAGTTAGAAACTGGTTGTTAACAATTACATAAGTTCCAGATGTACAATTCTACATTACATTGTCTATGTGTTGCATTATGAGCTCACCACCCAGATTCAGTTCTCTTTCCATCACCATATATTTGATGGCCCCTCTCTGCTCTCCCTTACCCTGACCCTGCTCTCCCACTCACCTTCCCTTTTACCCTCAGGTAACCACTAAACTATTGACTGTGTCCATGAATTTTTGTTTTTTGATTACTTTCAGTTTTATATCCCACCTGTAAGTGAAGTCATATGTTTCTTTATTCTTTTAGTCTGACTTATTTTGCTTAATAAGATGTTTTTAAGGTCTATCCATGTTGTCACAAATGGCTGTATTTCCTCTTTTCTTATTCCTGAGTAGTATTCCATTGTGTAAATGTACCACAACTTCTTTATCCAGTCATCCATCAAAAGACACTTTGATTGTTTCCACAACTTGGCCACCATGAACAGTGCTGTGATGAACATTGGGGTACATATGTCACCCCGATAAATTTAACAATAAAAAATATTTGAAATGGAAACTGAGGTACAGGAAACCAAAGGAACATATCAGAGGCTAAATTAATTTTGTAACTGAGCTGAAACTAAGGCCATATATCACCGTTATCTTCTGACACATTTTGAGTTATATAATAATATGGCATGTCCATGAGAAACTTTGGTATGATTTGATTATATTGATTTTTATCTAAATTCATAAATTTGGGGAAATTGCAGCAATATTCTCATTTCTTTCCTGTTCATAGTGACCCCAAAACTTGGTATTTTTGAGCCATTGGCCATTTCCTTCTGTATTTACTCTGCTCTTGATTAGAGTCCACCACAGTTTGTTTTGCAGTGTTACAAATCTCACACATTAAATCTACTAAGATATTTCTATAAGCCAACCTAATTATATTTCTGTATGCTACATTTATTTTCATGGCATCATAAATATGTTTGCTAATTAAAATTCATACTTAGAGATTGAATTAAAAAAATATCACATGCAGGAAACACTATTATATAATATGGTATTTTGGTTTGACCTAGCCAAGACCTGGCCCATCCTAACACAGCTATAGGTTTGTTTATTTGTTTGTTTGTTTGTTTCCAGCACAAGTTACCAAGACAGGAAGAAAACTAGAAATCCTCCCTTCACATACTGGTTGCCAGGTGTGATGTTCTTTGACTTTGTAGATATGCAGTATATAAAGTTGAATCTTGGTTCTGGTGTATGTACATTATTGTCCCTCATTCAAGCTTGTTACAATATCAGTGCCTTCTTGTAATAGTTTTGTATTTATTCTCTCTCATTTACTCCTGTGATTGACTAGAATATTCTCCAACTGTGTACTTCCTCCCTGCCACCTCTATAATAAGAGTATACAAGGACTGTCCAGAAAGTATCAAATTGTATAACCATTCTTGTTACAGTGATGCCTTGAAATTTGAACTTAATCCATCCCAGAACCCTGTTTGAGTTCCAAAACATTTGAGTTCCAAGACAAGTGGGCATTCGGATAAAGCTATGGGCCATATGGTCAATATATCCCATGTGAATAACGTGTTGGCGTTTGGATTCCGAAGCAGTGTTTGGACTCTAAGGCAAAATTTGCTTAATTTTTTCATTAGGATTCCAAGTTGTTAATGGACATTGATAATGGCTGGACTTTTTTTTTTTTTCCCTTTGGCCAGCCCTCCTATTTTCTTGTACATCAATCTTATACACTGATCATGGCTGGATTTTTTAATTTTTATTTTTGATGTACAATATTTTATTGTACATCAATCTTGTGCTTGGCCTTGAGACATAATCTGGTCAATGGAATGTTTATAGATGTAACACAAACAGAAATTTGAAATGGCTTGACACATGAGCCCTGTCATTGCCATAGAAAGACATTTCTCTGTGTAGCTGTTATCTTTGTCACCCTTGGTCCTAGAAGAAGCACATGGAGAACAAACTTGAGACTGATCTGCCAGAAAGATCCAAGCCTGACTGGACCCACAGCTTGAAGCAAGTTTCTCAGACAAGCCCAACACAGAGGAACCAATCCTGAGGTGACTCCAAGAGACAAAAATGGATGATTGTTATTTTTGAAGGCACTGACTTTGGGAGGCACCATTTTTATAGAAATAGCTAACTGATGCAACTCCTCCCCCATAAGCTACAAAATGTAAAAGTTTTAATTAAGCCTTTTGCATAACTGACACAGGTACTCTGTTCATGGTCCTCACCTTCCTCCCTTCTCTGCTGTCCTAGGCTTTTAGAAATTGCATTTGATTCTAGATGCCTTTGCTTGTGTTCACTTCAGTTTCTTTTCTTCAATTCTTGGTACTTTCCTTTCCCCTTTACTTGATTTGCTGCTGCCTCCTGGAATATTTTCATATTTTAGTTCATGTTTGCCTTTTTTGACTACTGCTCCCTAAACGGCTTTACCTTCTTGCTTCCCTCCTCTTCTGTACCAGCTCCTGCCCATCTGCACTTTTCTTTTTTGTTTCTCCCTATATCCAGTCCTTAACGGTTAATGTCCCAATCCCATCCTGCTCTTCTCTCACCTGATCTATTCCTCCAGAATTAAAAAAAAGGCAGATTATCAAAGGGTGTGAAGTTCTCCCTCGATAATTCCACTTGATTCTTGGGCTCCAGTGATCCGCCCACCCCCAACTGCTGAGATGGAACTCATTAATTCCATCTCCTCCAGGGAGCTTTCTCTTTGGACAGCAGGAAGAGAAGATGGAGAGGAATTGGGATGTGCTCAGGTGAGGGAAAGAAGAACCATGGGGAGCTTGTTAATGGTGTCTTTGTTTTCTGAAATGAGATTTGGAGAAGACAAGGCATAAGGTATATCCATTGTGTTAGAACTGACACACAAGCTCATATTTGTCTTGCCAGATTTTAAAAATGTGTGTGTTTCTTCTTCATTAGATCAAAACAACACTGAAGATGTATTTGACCAAACTGGGACATATTATCAGCCTAAGACACCCAAAGGTTACCCATGTGCTTTTCTGAGTTAGTTTAGAATACAGAGAATTCAGTATTCAAATTATCCCCAGGAATCTTCATAGAATTCTGCCTGTTGAGCTGAAAGGGAGATGGCTGATTAGTACCACCCCCTGGAAGCTCTCATTGACACCCTAGGACTGTGCCATGTTGGAACAGAACACAGTGACGGGGGTTGGAAGGCAGGACAGAGACTTGCAGCACCTATTTGCTGCTTTTTGTCATTGACCAAATTGCCCTGCTTTATGGAATCCTTGATTTCTAAACTCTTTCTTATAGGATCAGCAGAGGCAGGTTTTTGCAGTATGAATTACATAATTACAGCCACACAGATAGATGTAGTGGGTGCTCATTTCTTTACTGTCTTCCCAGGAGATTCACATTGGCCTCTAGATGCTCAGTCCACAGCCAGAATGTCCTGAAAGGTGCAATTACTTCCTCCTATAGGATCATAATCTATGTAATCTTTTACCGATTCCCTCAGGTAATGAATTTCATGGAATGTTGCCCTGTGAAATCTCTCCTTCTGTCTTCAGGTTTCTACAACAACACCCCTGGCACTATCTGAAACACAGGACTCTGAGCGCTCTTATTACAAAATTATAAGAGTGTTACTTAACATAAACCACTCCTTAGCTCATAACCTAAATATTTCAAGGGCAGATTGAACAGGACTTTTCTGGGTACCTTAAGTATGTAATGTTCTCATCTGTATCTTCCACAGTCATTGCTGCTTTATTCCTTCCCTGAAGTGGTCACAACCTTAGTTTCCTAGACTTCCATAACAAATTACCATAAATCAGGAGGCTTAAACCAACTGAAATGTTTTCTCTCACAGTTCAGGAGGACTGAAGTCCAAATCAGGGTATCTGCTTCCGAGTGAACATCCATTCCATACATCTCCTAGCTGGTGATAGCTGCTGGCACTTTTTGGTGTCCCTGGGCTTGTGACTGCCTAACTCCAAACTCTGCCTTTGACATCACATAGCCTTCTCCTCTGTCTGTTTCTTCTATTTTTGTCATATGAGGACATTTGCCATTGAATTTAAGGCCAACCCAGGTAACCCAGGAGGATCTCATTTGAAGATCCTTCATTTAATGATATCCAAAAAGAAGACTCCCCGCACACCCCACCCCCACCCCACCCCCACACACAAAGCAGGGACACATTCACACATCCCATATGGGCATATCTTTGGGTGGGGGCTGGGGACACACAATTCAACCCACTCTAGGCACATTGTGAGTAGATACCTTGGTCTTCAGTTCTCAATATTTCTCTGAACTAACCACATGCCTTGGATCTGGAGATGACCACAAACATCTTCTCAGCTATACTGCAGTTGCAGCCCTTTTTATCCATTCTCTGAGTGGGTTTTGGCAATGGAATGCCCCTGGACCAGCAAACATGGCTGCCTGACATCGTCTTGACCTCAGGTAGAAGATAGAACAGAGACAGGACAATCTGCAGTTTCAGAGCAATTCAGGTAATTGAGACTTACACTGACTCCATCTTGTGTCTTTCCTTTTCCCTTTTAGCCAAAAACAATTGTCTACCATCCTCAGCAGGCAGTGCCCATTCTGTCTCCTGGGTCTTCTAAGACCCAAGGATAGTGACTCCCGTGCTATAGTTTTAATAGACTCATGTCAATCTGTACCCTGGAGAGCACATTGGCCGTTTGTTGACAGTCCACCCTGTGCCAGATACTGTACTTATAAATCGCATCTTATTTCGTTCTTACAACAAACCTTTTAGGTAGATATCAGTGTCTTGTTTCACAGACGAGGTGGCTAAGTCTCAAAGAAGTTACAAAGTAAAAAGCTGTCCTAAGTAACATAGTAGTCAATGGGAGAGACCAGACTGGACTCTCGCCCTTTGATTCTGTCACCCAGGCATTTTCCGTTGGCTCATTGCCTTGCCCGTGCATTACTATGTGGTTACTTGCTAGCTTGGCATATATGCTTTGGCCATTTTTTATACCTATGATTTCCTCAGCAAGATTATTAATAGGTATCCTGAGTGCTTGCTAAGCACCTACTGGGTGCCCTGTCTCTCCTATTACTCCGAATTGCTGTGCATGATAGACCACACAGTTATCTTGGTAGGACGGTCACTGGTTGTAACCCCAGGAAAATTAACATGCCAGCCAGCATCCCTCTGCACTTTCTCATGATTAATTCCATCTGACTTTGATTATGCCTTCATACTGTGACCCGCCCCCCTCCCCCGACACTCACAAT
>PVKE010015131.1:0-33910 GCA_004027555.1 Craseonycteris thonglongyai
CAGTGGCAATTTTTTAAATGCAAGGGAACTCTGATTACAATAGAAAACCCTACACAAAATACACAACCCATAGAACAGACATGACAGGTAAAATGAGCAGTGGAGGATCATAGCACTCTTCTAACCGAAGAGGCTCTAAACTACTTAAGCACAAATGAGCAAAAACACCCCACAGCATCCTAATCCAGGTGAACCAATTCTTTTAATTAAGATTTGGAGATCCGCGCTGGTCTAATTTTGCCATATTGGCCTTTGGCTTTCTTTCTGAATGCTATGAATGTGAATGCTACTGACCGTTGGGTGTGGGTTCTTAGGAAGCTCTAACCTGTCATCGAGTTGCTTTGGGACAGTGTTGAAGGCTGGTATCATAAGAGCGAGAGGCCACCTTGAAAGTGTCATAATGAGCCAGGCAGCAGGCGCAAAAGGACCACAGTTGGGGAAATTTAGCAGTTTACACTGATCACACCAGGCAGAGTAAACTCAGAATTCTAATTTGACCTATTACTCAAGTGAGTTATAATTTATTGCAAAATTGAGGATGCTTCTGAAATTCAAAGGGGTTCAATGACTACTTATGCCAGGAAACAGGTGTAACTCGTAGACACCCTATCCATCACCACCCTCTGCCTCAAGCACCCTCTCACACAGTCCCACATCTGTTCACGACTCCCTCGGGTTTTTTCACTAGATATGAATGCCTTTATCTCCTCTATGTCGATATTGGAATTGGGCTCTGTACCACTAGAATGCTTATATTTTTTGGTAGTTAGTACTATGGGGAATTGACAAAAGTTTTCTGCATGAATCATAAACTAAAAGCCCTTATCTCAATAATAACAATGCTGGTCAAACAATATATGAAATGATAGCTATAAAAAAAACTCCAAAAAATGAAGACATTCTGAGGTCAAATAGAAACTGTGTTCTCCAGAATAAGCACTTGGAAATCTCTGCACTGAGATTCGGGCTTCCTGAGAAAGGTGGCTGGTATATTGAGCCATCTATTAAACTCATTAAATTATACCCAAGCCTCTTTGGCTCAATAGACTCTGAAGGCATGGCTTTGTTGATTGCATTTTCAGAAACTCTTGGCACTTATTTAGTTACAGAATAAGTGTATTGGGGGGGTGGGGGGGGACTGCCTTTGATATTGCTTCCAAGAGAAATTTTCAATTCTTTTTCCCAAACAACAACAAAAGTCCTCTTTTAAATTAATTGTTAAATGCATTGGGGTGACATTGGTTGATAAAAAATACATAAGTCTCCATTACATTGTCTATGTGTTGCATTATGTGTTCACCACCCAGAGTCAGTTCTTTCCATCACTGTATATTTGATGCCCCCTCCTTGTTGCCCTATGCTCTTCCCTGCTTACCCTCAGGTAACCACAGAACTATTGCCTGTGCCCATGAGTGTTTGTTTCTGTTACTTTCAGTTTTACATTCCACCTGTAAGTGAGGTCATATGGTTCTTGACTTTTTCAGTCTGATTTATCTTGCTTTAAAGTCCATTTCTTGAGTTTTCATTTTATCTCCTCTAATGTTCTCTGCCTGAAATCCCAGGTTTCCGTAAAGCAAAACCCTCATAAGTTCTAGAACTTCTGATTTCAAGATTCAGTGGCTTTTTGTTTTGTTCTGTTTTGTTTTTTTGGTTTTTTTACCATACTTAAGAAATATAAATAATTTTATCTGAGGTAAAGTGAAAATTACTTTATAAAAGTAAGGATTCGTATATCTTGATAAGCCTCAAATTCTAAAATGGATTTTGGCATGCTATCTCACTTAGTTTTTCAACAGACCCATAATAGGAGTCACTGCTGTGCCATTTAAGGGCTGAGAAAGATGAAACTCAGGCAGGTGGAGCGGCTTGCTCCAACTTACTCTGGAAATGTCACAGCTATACTTGCTCCCATGGAAGTGTATCCATTCCACTTCTCACATCACCATCGTTTATGTGGGGTTCAACTGTCCATAACCCAACTCTGCTCAAGCTCCAGGTTTTGTATGTGGCTCTTGAAATCCCCGGTTTCTGGCCCCTGGGGACTGGCAAATACCATGGACAAAGACCAGTCCAGCACCTACACATCACTCTAAATTTGTATTTTATATCATTTTTGTCATTATTATTTGTACTTTTCTGCCAGCACAACCATGCATTCATTATAAAATACTTAAAACAAAATGATCCAGGAATTTTTCATTCTCCTGAATATTTAGTCTGCAATGTTGCCTGTAATGGGACCTAATTAATGTCTCTTTAATTTCACTCCAATTGAACTTAGAAGATAGGGAATTTGATTCTGGTTCTAGCAGCATGACCTTTGATAAGTCTTTGATTTTCTCTTTGCCTTAGTAACTCATCTGTGAAAAATGAGGAGATAGAACTAAACTATCATTTAGCTGTAAATGCCCATGACTCTTAGATACAATAATTCCTAATTGTACAGGAACTTTGATAGTTATTAATCATATTCAAGGAGTTATTTTATATTGTCATGGGTGAGCTAGTTCTACTCAAAAGTATAGCTTTTCTCTAACCTGAGTGGCTCATTTATTTTCTCGCAGATAGCGGCAGTTCTTCTTATTTTAGGACCCGTACACCTGATTGATGGCTATTGTAATTCCACTGTAAAATCCTATAAGAGTAACACAAAATATACCAAGGTAAAAGTTCATTTGTTTTCCTTCACATAGATTTTAATAGCACCCCTAAAAAGATAAAATAACAATGCTATCTCCTTGAAAGGTATTTCATAACTAGTACAGATGCCTTTTCTTTGTCTTCAAGATATGGCTTGGATTTCTTTAAAAGAGTTGTTGGTCATAGACAGTCTCCTAAAATTTCTGATGACATTCAGAGATAACTATATATTTAGCAGATTCAACACTTTCAAAGCTTTTCAGAAAACAAACCATAAATCGGCAATGGGCATTGAAAAGTCCTCTTGAAGTAAACACTGCTCACTGCTGAGAACCCGTGAATCATAGAGAACAATATAACTCCAAAGTGTGTTTTCCTTCTGCTATTTAAAGTTGCAGGAGCAAAACTGTGGCCTTGAGGTAATGTGAGGCACTGAGACAGTACAAAAAATACATTATTCAGTTGCTTGCTACATAATGTGATTTAAATTGTTTTTTGTTCCATTATCCTCAGCTCACGGGCACTTAAGTTGGGTTAGATGCATCAGTATTTGCTAATTAACAAGTGTTCCTTTCTGACAAAGGAAGTTGCCTAATTTGGGGGGAGGGTGGGAGCCTTTGCTCTTTGCCCTCCATGAGTTCCCTTCCACACCCTTGCTTCATAACTGTCTGTGACTCCATTAACTTTAAAGCAAATTAGAATCTATCCTCTTTAACTGTTCTCACTTTGCTCAAATCAAAAGGCACTTAGTTTGCTCTTAGGATACATCAGTGCAATAACAGCATCTAATATAAACAGGATAACACGATGCTGTAAGATTACGTGGATTCAGAAAAAGATTTTGAACCTGAATTTTGGTCAATGTCTAAAAGACATCCAGGACAAAGTCTACGACTCTATCCTACATTTGTAAGATTGTCACCCATGTATAAAGCCTGAAAAGACCCATTTTGTCATGTTTGATGTGGTAATGAGTCCCTTAACAAAAGTAAAAATTTGAAAGTTCTTTTCTCCACCCTGGTTTTGGCTGAGGCTGTTTATTCTAAACACATGTGAGGGGGCTCTGGAAGGAGAATGATTTATGTACTTCTCCTACCCTGCCTGCAACATGCCCACAGCCAGTATTCCAGGCCCTGAGGACCCCTTGTTGCTGCTGGTGGGACCACACCTTAGTCTTAGGCGACTCAAGAGTGGGCACAGTCTTCATAATGTGAGACTGAGATACAGGAGGCTTCATGTTGTTGGTGTGCAGTGTAGTCCTACGTCACACAATCCCTGGGGGGTGGGGGTGGGGGAAGCTTGTGGGTATTTCTTAAATTCCGTTCCTCTTTGCCCAGATTCAGAAAACAGGATATAGTCCTACTATGTGTTTCCCAGGATGGTTTAGTGATAAAAAACTAAGAAAACGAAGTATAGTATTTTCAGAGAAGGGAGTGGTGAACTGCATTAAATGCTGCTGAGAGAAGAGAGACGAGCCTTTGGATTTGAACCAGAAAAGTCATTCATTGGTGACTTTTCAAGAGAGTAAGTAGGTAAGAGGTCTGACCGGGAGGAGCTAAAGAGAGATGAGGAATAGAAGACCGTGTGTAAAGATAACTGTGGTCCTTTTGATGTACGGAACAATAGGAATCAGCGATATACTAGAGAGAGTCATGGGGGTCCAGGCAGGGCTCTTAAGAAGGGAAATAGCAGAGAAGTTTGTGTGCAGATAATAATACAGTGGAGATGGAGAAACTGATACAGGAGGGAGCAGGGGAAATTGCAGGAACAAAGTCATGGAGAAAGTGCAGGAGAATGACTCCATTGCCTTGGTGCAGAGCTGGGTGGAGATCCAGGCATGCATACTTCTACCAGGTAGAAGGGCAAGTAGGCAGGGGGGGTAAATTTTGTTATATGGGAAGGTTCTCAGTTAATTGTATATGTTCACAAGCAATTAAGAGGAGTGAGGAGGATTCCTAGCCTATTTCTAAGCTTTAGTACGTGAGGCTTATAAGGAAAAAAGAAGATTCTGCTTAAGAATGGGGCAGTGAGACAATACCAATGGGAAGAATTCAAAATATTGAGTAATATCGTTACTACAAGTGAAAAATCTCCTTTTCTATATACAAATTAGTGGATAAAACAAAGAGATGAAGTTGAGATAAAATTGTAAGATTCATTAAAGAAAGAAATGGTATAAAACACTGCAAAGAATAGGTCTTCCCTAATTATTTTAGTTAAAAAGAAAAACAAGAAGTCGAGATGCAGAATAAAAAGAGATTGAAGCTAGTTTCAAAATCAAGAGTCAAAGTAAAACCTAAAGACTTTTCAGAAAGCAATGAAGATAGTAAGAGTGAAGATAAATGGTCTCGCTATGTAACTGTCAGCATTTCTGTGCAGCCACCATGAGCAGGGAGTTCTGTTGGGTGAAAGCACATCTTGAACACTCAAAATGTGATGGTGATTCTTATAAAGGCAAAAGAAGGAGCTTAAAGTTCAATGAGACCCTCTATGCGGTTGGTTGTTAAGCATTCTTAATAATGTCACAATCTATTGTGCTATTTCTTTATAGCAATCTTAGGAAAAATTTTATATTTTTTTACATTATAAAGTTATTTGCTTGGTTTTTAGCTACCATACTTGAAATTAATGGATTTATAATGGATATTATAAATTTGGACATAACCAGAATTTTAAAAACAAAGCAATGCCTTGAAGACATGACAAATATTCCATTAATGAATTGAATGTCTTGCAAATTTTTGGAAGTGCAAGAGAATAAATACCTTATAAAAAATAAAGTAGCAGATCATGCTGTTGTAATAAGTTCTATATGTAATATGAAATCTCCCTTTTAAAATATATATATATCTCCCAGGGTAAAAACAGTAGTTCTAGAAGATAATTATGAAAATTAATTAAATATAAACCATTGTGTGATCTGTGATATAATAAAAATGTTTCTGAGATCTATTGTGCTTATTTCAAATTTTTCAAAGCAGAGTATATCATAAATTAATTATATACAAGGATAATTTATATATTTGTATTCTAGGCATCTATTTGATCTGTTTGACTAGATTGTAATTATGAGTTTTAAGCTGGACAACTTGCATAGAATAAAACTACTACACTTAAGATTCTAATGAAAGTATTTTATAAACATTTGGTTTGCACACTTAACTTACCACCAGGCATTTTATATGACCACAATTCATACACCTAATGCAATTTTTATAAATGTACATAAATCTATTTGGTTGAATTGTGTAATGCTTGTGGGTCTATTAATAAAGTACACATTTCCTTTTTCATTTTTTAAATAAATATGGCCTGCAAATTTCACTTTTCAATCTTTAAAATTTTATACTAGGTTTTGGAATAAATAATCTTGTCTTAAAATGGTGAATATTAAATATTGAAATTCTTTTTTCAGGGATGACTTTGAAATATTTTTAAAAATCAGTTTGTTTCAGGTGCTTTGATCACCTGATCAAGGATCAATTAGTATGTTAACCTAACACAGTAAAAAGAACATATGTGTATAATTTAGAACTGTGAGACATGGAGTTGATAATCCTTTGACATTCACTTAATAGTTATGTGACTATAAATGACCCACAGACTCTTAGAGCCTGGTTTTCACATCTATAAAGCGATAAAAATACTTATTTCAAGCTTATAGTGAATGAGAGGCACAAAAGATAAAGTTCTCAGAAGTGCTTTGTACAGTGAAATACTAACACTATTATTATCTTAAGGCTGTAGCATTTCTGGCTTTCTCTTCCCTTCCTCCTTGTGTCTCTGAGGTTTTTCACATCTATAATTAAATCTGCTATTTTCTCTTTGTTAATACTCTAAGTTTATGCTAAAACCAAAATGCCACCATGCTCGGGAGCCCACACATTAGTGCCTTATCCTTTCTGAGTTTATCTGTAGGGTACAGGCACTGTGCTAGGCAGAGGAGCGTGCAATATAGCACACTTGAAACAATTGAGTGACAGAGATAAATTAGGAAAGTGTGAGGGGGGAGCTAATAAGAATGATACTGGTTTTCATTTTATTGCAAAGTTTTTTGAGGCTGCTCTAAGCATTCTGGTATAAATCTAAAAACGCAATAGATACTGAGTGTTATAAAATAAAATAATTTGGAGAAATAGGTCAGGAGAGCCAGATAACTTAGAAATCTTTAAAAATCCTAATAAGTATTGTTGAATCCTACTATGTGTGTGTTTCAAAATAATATAATTGGGATATTATACATCACTCCAATAATATATGTTATTCCAATTAATGCATACAATGATTTTCTTTACCAATAATTTGCAGAAATTATGCAAACTCTTTAATGCCAACTTGCTCGGTCTAGAAGTGCCTTGTACATTTTTCCAACAGGCATGACTTTACTGATCTTCTTAAGATCATCTACCACTGTTTATCATTCTGTCATTCACACCAAAAATATTCATTAAATACCTACCATGTGCTATTCAGTGAGTATGAGTCCACCGCCCCTCCCCCAAATCTCTGCTTTCATTGAACCTATGTTAAATATCTATGTTAGATAACAGTACTTTCTAGGGAGAAGTGTAACATCAGGGAAGGGAGCAAGCTGTGTGTGGGAGGGCAAGTTTTTGTTTGTTTCCTTGTTTGTTCCGTACTTTAATTAGGGTAGCCAGAGAAAGCCCGTTTGAGAAAAGACATGAAGGAGGAAGTGAGGGAGCAGGGCCTGCGGATTCCACAGGGAAGAGCGTTCCAGGCCAAGGGAGCAGCAAGTGTGGAGGTGCTGAAAGAAGAGAGCGTGCACCTGTCACATCGGAGGATCAGCGAGGAGACCAGTGTGCCTGGAGTGGAGCCAGGAAGCGGGAAGGCTGTTGGAGCTGTAGATGTGGGGTATCCTGTAGGGCTTGTAGGACATTGTAAGGCTATTAGCTCTCCTCTGAGAGAAAGGATGAGCGAAAATGGAAGTCGCTGAGCAAAGGAGTGACATGGCCTGACTTCTGAACAGAATCACTCTGACTGCTGTGTGGGAACAGGTGGTAAAGAGACAAGGACAGAAGCAAGGGGATCAGTTAGTTACAAGGCTACTACAGTCATCCTGGTAAGAGACGATGGAAAGATGGTAGCGATTATGAGAACACTTGAAAGTGTGAAAAACTCCTTAAGGTATTATCACCAAGATCATCCAAAGTAGTGGACAGAGAAGATGGTAAACATACAGTTCAGAAATGCCTTTATTTATGTGGTAGAAAGAGAAAGACAAACCTGTTAAACAAAACAACATAGTTTCAGAGTTCTAGGAGGTCTAGGTCTCTGCTGGATTTCCAAAGCAGGAACAAGAAATTGTTATATCCTTGTGAAACAGCAAGACAAGAATATCTGGTCTCATCACATATGTTCAACATTGTACTGGATGCTCTACCCCGAGTAATAACAGTAGAAAAATAAACAAAGACATATAATTTGGGGAAGAAAAAGTAAAGCTTTGTTTACTCTTAAATAACATGATCATATATATATATATATATATATATATATATATATATATATATATATATATATATAAACCCTTGAGAACCCACAGAAGAGCCTACTAGAACATATAAGTTTGGCAAGGTTAGAGTATATAAACTCAAAGTAAAAAAAAAGCAATTGTATTTTTTTTATAATGTCAATGAATAACTGGAAATTAGAATTTTAAAAACAACATGTGTAATAGTAACACAAATGTGGAATACTTAGGGACAAATTTTTACAAAAATTCGCAGACCTGTATGTACACTAAAAATCATACAGATTTTTAAAAATCTAAGCAAATACCCTATCATGGATTGAAAAAATCAAATGTTGGGGAAACCGGGATGGCTCAGTGGGTTAAGCGCTCACTTTGCAGCGCCGGGGACCAGGGATCAAGTCCCAGCCCTGGCCCGTGCGGAACCATATGCTGAACTGGGGAGCTCCCCCAGTTCAGTTCTCTCTCTGTCTTTGTATCTCTCTCTCTGTCAAAAATAAATAACATATATAAAAAAGAAAAATAAAATAAAATAAAAATCAAATGTTAAAATGTCAACTTTCCTCCCATTTAATCTATAGATTCAATACAATCTAGCAGACTTTATTATTATTGTTTTGTAGAAACTAAGAACTTTATTTTAACATTTAAATGAAAATGCAAAGGATCTAGATTCTAGAATATCCCTATCAAGTTTGAAAAAGAACAAAATTGGGAGATTTACACTATCTAATTTCAAGACTTGCATTAAAGCAATAGTAATCAAGACAGCTTGGAATCAGCCTAGATATAGACATACAGATCAATGCAATGGTTTAGAAGCAGACCCACATATACATGGCCAACTGATTTTTAATAATTCAACGGGGGAAAGGACAATCTTCTTAATAAATGGTATTGGAAAAGTGGATATCCACATGTAAAAAAAATTGAACTTTGACCTCTACTTCATACCCTACAAAAAAATTAATTTGAAAACAATCATAGATCTAAGTGTAAAAACAACTACAAAACTTCTAGAAATATACAGAGGAGAACCTTTAGTGGCCCTGCATTTTACAAAAATTTCTTAATAAAACCCTCAAAATATGAAGCCTAAAAGAGTAAATTGAAAACTAGACTAAATTTTAGAATTTGTTCTTCCAAAAACAAGGTGAAGAAAGTGAAAAGGTAGTGCATTATGAGAATACAGAGTAAGAAGGTTTTTTGCTGTTGTTGTTGTTGTGGCTGCTCTGAAAAAGCAGGAGAAACCCCCCACCCTAATTTTATTCAGATGTGAAGGCCGATAATACCATCCTCGCACCCCCACCCCCCAAGAAGGTTTGAAAAAGTTTCTTCCTTATGTAATGGGTGTTTCTGGGAGAATAGGACATCTCCTCCCGCAGATCGGAAGTGACTTCAGAGAACAAGAAGAGGAGACTGGCTCTGGGTTTTTACTGCGGGTGGGGCCGTGGTGGGAATTCTGGCAGGTGGCCCGGGCTGCTGTAGTTCCCATCTCCTGCGGGATCCCAAGGAGGGACAACGTGCTCTTTCTGATCAGCTTGCTCGGAGATGGCACACAAGGAAAGGAGGGTGAGACTCAAAAGCTGTTGGCAACGTCAAAAATGGAGTTCGACCCTATAGTACATGAGAAGTCTCTAACGCAGTTTTAGAGGCATAGGGTCCCCTAAAGGTTAGGACGTTTTCCTGGAGAAGGTAAAGCCTGAGGTAATATAATTATGAAGAAAGGAACATTTATTCATTCTTTTATTATTTATTGCTCGTGTTGCTTAAATATAATTGTCAAAATTGCAAACATAGACAAAAGTATAAAACAAATTAAAATTCACGTATAATCTCACCTTTTGAAGATAATCACAGTGAACACTTTTGTGCAGTTCCTTCTTGTATAGATTTGTTTGATAATTAAAAAATAAATTATCAAAAAAATTTTTTCTCCTGGACTTTTCACTATGTTTATCCTTTTCTCAATGCAATCTTGGTATAATGATTATTTACTTCTATACTTTAAAAAATTTGCAAATCTATGTTTCTTTGTGAGGGAAGTGTTCTTTTATTTACCATGTCTATTTTTATTTTGCTGTCAAGAAATTGCTGAGATTCAAACTTGACCTTTTCCTTTCAGGGCTGCTAGCAGAGCTAAGAACCGCTTAATGATCAAACAGTTCTACTCTGCTCCACAAAGAATACAATGTGGAAATCCACATGCCTTTACCACTCAGTCTTGCAGGTGCTTAAAGAACTTGCCAAATTCAAAGGGATCAGCACAACCTTCATGTTTAAAAATATATCAAGGAGGGTTGATGCTGATGCTTCTAAAGACTGATAGAGTGGGTTCTCTTTTTCCTCTAACTCTCACCTTTCCAAATTCCTCACTGGTGTACCTCCAATTATTTTTCATTGTCACCACTCAGGGGCAAAAAGAAAAAAGAATTCTGTCAAAAACTGCCTGTCATCTATTCTTCCTATTATATCTATGTGGCTGTATCCTACTAATGAATATTGACCCACATAGTTCAACTATAAAATAAAGTTAACTGTCATAAGGCAAAGGTGGTCATAGCCTTGGGCTTTGCAAAGACAAACAAATGTGCAAAGACCTTGAAACACGTTGGTTCTCAAGAGGGTCCTCAGTACATCTCCTTAGGCTTAGCAGAATGAAGGCTGACTTTGCCTCATGGAAACACGTGAACATGTTTCTGTCACCAGAGGCTCATGTGAATGTCCAAGAGAAGATTCAGCCTGGAGAAGCAGTGACCGGTTTCTTGTCACCACACAAGAAAGAAATCAAGGGCAAGACAGATACAACAAAAGGGAGTGATTTACTGAAAATGAAAGTACACACTTGAAAGTGCAAACTCAGAGAATGAATCCCACTGAGGAAATCACCGTCAGGAGTTTTTATCCCTCCCGGGCAGGAATTGGTAACATCCCATTGACTTGGTTCATTCATCTTGTCCTTCTGGGCAGGATCCTCAGTTTCTCACTCTTTCTTTCTGATTTGGTTTCTTGGGAATTGTCATGGCATCAGATGCATGGTGGGAGTGGTTGTAACCACAATGTAAATGAATTATAATGATATACAGTTAGCTAAAGGTCAGGTCTGGGTCATAGGAATCAGCCTAATTGAAAGAAACTGGTTCTTGTTTTTCTCCAGTTGTAGGTACTGTTTACAGTCACTTCTTAGTTGGGTAACCAGTGAGGCACCTCACAATATACCCTGCAGTGGGTAGTCAATTTCTTGGGCTACCTATCCTGCCTCATTTTTACTTCATTTACCGCAGATATCTGTGTGACATATATAATACAAGAGTTTGCAGATTGACAGGGTTTTTTTTTTGTTTTTTGCTTTTTTATAAAGGGAAATAAATTTTGGATTCTACCTTTTGGAACCACTGATCACAGTATTTGCAGAACCCAAAGCCTAAAACATTTACTATTTGGTGACTTCTGCCTCCATTGTCCATGTTCACACAGAACTATTTATACTAAAATTTGTTAAAGCTCGGTAGTTAATATGGCATTGTAAGTAACACGGGTTAATTTAATGTAAATTATTGATGGTTACTGACTCATAAAATACTGAGGTTATGCCCATTCTAAAAATGTTTAGGAATATCATGGGAATCATGATATAATCAATATCAAGGGAATATCATGTCAGGACAAGACATGCAATCACATGGTACAGAAAATAAAACAAGTGGCCAGAAGAAAGCATGTGTCCTGCTATTTAACTTATTCTTAAGGCCTCATTAGTTCCTACATTTAAACTACATTGTGAGAAAAATAGGTGTAAAACCTCTATGACATTGTGGTAATGCACAAATAAGTTCCAACTTCCGCAACTGATATTAAGTAAGCTGACCAGACGTACTGTTTTAAATGGGACAGAAAACAACGGCACTGTCCCATTTCAAACAGAACGTATAGTGAACCTACTGACACATTGAATTTACCTCAGGGAGACTAGGCTGGCCACAGATACTGTTTGAAATGGAACAGTACCGTTGTTTTCTGTTACATTTAAAATGGTACGTCTGGACAGCCGTGTTTAGGTCTCTGTGCTTGCTGTTGTGTGGAAGGGTCTCCAGGACAAGGTGTGAGTGCCCTTTATTTCCAGAGGGTCTTTCACAGTGCCTGGCATAGGGGCACTAAGTGCAAGAGTGTTGACTCCAATAAGCAGAAAACAGAGAATGAAGAACCAATTTAAGAGGAAAGACAACTCTATTAGGGGCAGATGGAATTGAATGATTGGTTTAATTGGTTGTGAGACATCCATATATATTTGGCCTTCAGGAAATCAAAAGACCAAAAGATTTGGATTTAAACTTGAAAGCAAAAGAGAGAGTTTAGGGACTAACTTACAGCTGTAGCTTGTGAGTTATGACAAGTGAACCAGTGCATTGTATCTGGAAGAAGTATACTGAAAGGACCATGCAAAATGGGCTTACTGAGCAATCAGAGAAGGGTGGTCATCCGCCAAATTGGGGCCAGAGTAGGAGGCTCAGCAAGAAGAGTTTAGCAGAAGGAAATCAACGTGGTGGTGCCTATGTCACGAGAGGTATGGATGACAGGAGGGACCAGGGTCCCATACAAGGCAGTAATGTCATAATGAGACGAGGCAGGGCTGCTGGGTCTGAACATTTATATTTCAATGGTGTCTTTGACAGAGCCCATGAATTTGAATTGATATTAAGAAATGAACATGTAGGAGCTCTGTGTATTTTAAAGAAAGGCACAATCCTGTATCTTTCTACCATACACTAACATTGACACCATTTGTGTTAAAGAAATTCACTCTTATCTAGAAATTTCATAAGGAACTAAAAGATTAATGGCTATAACTGGTAAGGTTACATAATTTATCATTGTAGTCCTATTTATCATCTAGTATTTTCCTCACAGAATTTCCATTTTAATGGACAGCTTAAGATTTTTGTCAGAAAAATTTTAAACACTGTTACCATTAATCTCATAGAACTTTGTGGAGACAGTTTTTTTCAAAGATCTTAAATTTAGACTTCTTTAGAAACAGTCTACTTTATAGCTTTTATATTTCATAAATATTTCATGGTTACTTTTCTAAGTTATATCCACCATCCTTCTACCAATCCAAAGCATAATATTTCAGAATTTTCTAGAAAGAAAAAATTGCTGTAAGTCATTTTATATTATTTCTAGGTATGGAATTAATGGAACAAAATTGAAAGAAGAACCTCTTCCTTTCATGTAGCTTGTGTGCTCATTTCTTTTATGTCCTTTGCACTTGAAATTTATGTCTCTCTGTGTTCACAGTAACTGTAAATCTTCTTTCTCCATCTACACCACTGATCTCAGGCCCTGGAAACAGATTTTTTGTTTCTATAATTTCTTTTCCTGCAGCACTTTTAGGAAAATAGGTTATATTAAGAATTCAGTTAGAATATAAATTGGATTATCTGGAATTTACCGAGTATAGCCATCCTTTCCTTGTCTCTCTAATATTAAGACTAGTACTTCTTTCACAAGCATAGTAATTGATGCTCATAATTATAATCCCAAGGTCCCACATTGCCATCTGAATCAAGAAAGGTGCCAGTATGGATTTAATAGGCATTTTGTTTATACTAATCCTTTAAAAATTTATAATCCTATATAACAAAGTTTTTACTAGTCAGATTGTTTGACTGAACTTCTACGTTGGTTTGATGGTTTCAGCTTTCTGTTTCTTGTATGTCAATCCTCTTGCATTTTTACTCTGGCTTTTCCCCTAATTCAAGGTTCAGTTGAAGTAAACCCTCAGCCTGCTCTGCACCTGCGCCTGAGCATCTCCGAGTGACTGAAGGAGAATACTCCTGCTGACTGGTCTCATTAAATTTATCACCATAAGCCTCAACTGTGACTCCTGACATCCCTGATCTATTTCTCTAGTCCATTCATTCTCCCACTCACTGGGATGATTGTTTCTACACCCTCTGCCATCACCCTGGCCCTCCTCCTTTTTCTCAGCAGATGACCTTGCCTTTGGCTATCAATCAGAGTAGAACTTCCGTATCCTTCCATTACCAAATCTACTAAACTATCTGCATCTGTCCCCACAGACTCTGATTTCCAACCTGTTACAAATGAAATGAACCAGCTGGGCTTCTCCCCAAAGCCAGACCCTCCACCCCTGCCTGGATTCCATCCCCTCCCAGCACTCAAGGGCTCGATTCTCACATCACCTGTTTCCCGCTCTTCCTGGACCATCCCTTCTATAGCCCCACAGGTGGTCATTTCTACCATCACTATAAAGAGACCCTGCCTTTACCACGTCTCCTTCTCTAGCCTTACCCCATTTTCCTGATTCCTTAGAGTTACACTTTTTAAAGCAATTGCTTATATTGTCACCTCCACTTTCTCCCTCATTCTCTCCTTAGCCCACTCCTGCTGATATTATTTCTGGAAATATCCTATTGCCCAGTCCAAAGTAAGGCTTGCTAGAATCTTCGGCAAAACTACCTCATATGTCATGTCTACTTCCAGAACGAAGTAATAATGTCTGAATTTCTCTTTTTTGCGATGTTGTCAGTTGTTATTACTTAAATCTGCAATTATCAAACTTCTAATCTTATGAAGACATTATACCCTTAAAAATTATTGAGATTCCTGCAGAAGATTTTGTTTTGTGAATTTTATCTACTGATATTTGTTATATTAGATATTAAAACTGAGAAAACTTTTATTTGTGTAAAATAACAGTAGCAACATTTTACATGTTGATGTAAATAACATTTTTTACATGTTGATGTAAATAACATTTTATGGGAAATAACTGTTTTTCAAAATAAAAATTCATATGAAGAGAAGCATTGTTTTACATTTTTAGAAATCTCTTTAATGTCTGGTTTAGTAGAAGATGTCTAGATTCTTCTGTCTGCTTCTGTATTCAATAAGTTGCTTTAGTTAAAGTACATCAAGATATCCAATATCACAAAGGTGTGTAGTTGGAAGTGGAGGAATTATTTTAATATCCTTTTCAAATAAGTGCAGATAAGCTTCTTTGATACTATATTAAAACTTGATATATGGTACCTTCTTTTTTTTTCAAAGTTATTGTTTCAGAGAAGGAGAGAAAGAGAGAGATGCGGGGGGAAGGTCCGGAGCAGTTTCCACAGCTGCACATCACTAGTTGTGACATAGTCTCACTCCACACAGGTGGATGTGGGACTGCACAGGGCAGAAAACAAATTGAGGGCCTCCTGCATCGGAGATGAGAACTCTTGCTGCCATCCCAGCAGTCACCAGTTGTGCTGCAGTTCAGCACATGGGACTGCATACGCAGGAGCACAGGACTTGATCCATGGACCCTACAGTTGCAAGGCAAGCGCTCAACCTGCTGAGCTATTCCAGCATCCCCACATATGGTGTTTTCTTAAAGGTTAGTTGCAGTGTGAAATCTGAAACCATGTCATCAACTTTCTGTTAAATTAAAATTCACTGGCTTATCTTACTCTTTTAATAAATCTCATATGTATGTATGATTTTATGATATTATGTGCAAAACATTGAGTCACTGATATATGTAGATCTTTAAGATGTGACATATTTTACTATTCAATATCAATATCAATATCAAATGTTATTAGCCTTCATTAACAACCAATTGATGTTATTGGGAAGCTGTCAAGCTCAAGGTGGCAAGTGCACATTTCTGAAAATTAAAATTTTATTTGAAAACTTGAATCTTACCACTGGCAACAGATGCTACCACTTGTTTACTCAACTGTCAGTTTCACTTCACTCACTTTAAAGAAAATGCCTGCCAAATAACCCATATATGAATAAATATAATTTTTCTGTCAGCATTATTGAAGTGAGAAAGTGGCTAGTTTAGCTGGCAACTCAGTTACATGAGCAGTTTTCAAGGAGATGACCATCAGAGATTACTCTTCACAAGTACTATATGTATATTTCCATTTTATTACATAGAATATGTTTTAAGTACTCAAAGGTGAAGATTTAATACAATTAATACTCTTTACTGCTTTATTAGGAAATTCTTATGGAAAACTGGCTTATTTTTTTTCTCACAGTATATGAGTATAGTGGTGGAAAATGTCTTAAGTACTAGTAATATGGATGGTGACACTGCCCTCATTGGCATTAAAGCACTAGCTAGCAGTTTTGCTCACTGTTACTTTTGTACCCTCAGTGTGAATAGTAAGACAGTGAAAAAGACCAATAATGTCTTAGTTATTGTCATGAAAATAATGTTAAACTTGTGTTACCCCCTAAAAGAGCTTTAGGGAATCTCACTTAGATATCTACTGGAGATTGATCCATTACTTTATTAGCACTTGCATTCAGATTTTCTTAGCTGGGGTGCTTCTACTAAGAAATTTTTCCTCAAAGATTTTATCTACTGAGGTTCAGATCATATAGGAAAAGCAGAAAAGTGCTTGATTCAGTCACTTTATGCACCAGTTTTTTTTAATAATAAATTAGTTCTCTCACATTCTCTAAAGGTTATCAATTAGGGTTTTATTAAAATATTATAGGAACTTATGAGTATAAACACTTTTGTTCAATTCATTACAGTTATGATCCTTATTAATAATGCTCAAATTATTCCATCTTTGTCTGGTGGGAACTAATGCAAGTTGACTCCTGAGTCCTTTTGGCATGTCTGTCAGTCTTTGATAGATACCATGCCTTCTGGTATGATAACATTTTCCTGACTAATTTTATTCATTTCCTTCATCACTTGTAAAATTGGGCATTTCTTAAGGAAACGTTTATTGAGAAAGGAATTTAGAGCTCACAATTTGGGTGCTAGAGGTCTTCTTATTTGGGGTCAATCATTTTTTCTACATCTCCTTTGTAGACAAAGCTAAGAAAAAATATTTTTAAGAGATAAAATATATAATAAATTAATATTGACATTTTAATTAAACTTTAGAACTACAGTTTTCTTTTGAAAACTCATTGATTTTGCAACCTTATCTCCTTGCAATAGTGCCCAAAGTATTGACTCTTAATACCTAATACTCACTTGATTCATATACCCCATAACCACATAATTTCTGCATAGTAATTCATTGCTACGTAATAACGTAATAACGGTCTCATTACTGAAAACAGTTTACTATTTCTTTCTGTGGTTATACATATCTATTAACACCTCTTCTTCCTCCTTAAGTAAAAAGTAGTACTTTTCTCCATCTTGCTCTTTTTTTAGGTAGTGATATATCCTGGAGATCACTCCATTCTAGTGTCTATAATCTTCAGTCCTTGTAACAGCTGCTGAGTACTTCATTGTGTTGATTAGTCATAGCATATTCTGTCAGTCCCCAATTGGCAGATATTTGGGCTGGTTTTAATACTTAGCTATTACAAAGAATGCTGTGATGAATAGTTGTCTACATATTGAAAATTAAAAAAAAATGGCTAGTATATCTTTGGGATACATTCCTAGAAGTGGGATTGCTAAATCAAAGAGAAAATGAACATAAAGTTTGCTGAATATTCCCGAATCCAGCTCCCTGGGGTTGGGCTGGTTATTCAGTGATTTTTTCCTTATCTCTCCACCCACCATTTTCTCAAACTCCACTTTAAGCTGCTGGCACTGGGACTCAATACACCACATTCTGCTTTACCAGCTGGCTCCTTGTTAAGTTTTGGCTAAAGTGAGCTAGAGGTTGACTACAAGGCAGGAAAAAGGAGGGACTTGATGCTTTCTGCTTTGTTTCTGTTCTCTGTCAAGGTCACTCCCAAAATAATTTCCAATTTGTTGCTCTTCTAGAGCGCCCTCAGGTATCAGCCCCAGCCAGTGATCAATGTGAAACAAACCTCTGCTCTTCGTGGCCTCCTGGGAACTCCTGACGTACCTGTACCAGCCCCATGATGCCCTTTCTTTGGAGGTCTCATCTAGCTTCCTGGGTTCTTTCTCTCAAACAACCAGGCAGCATCCCTTTCTCAGAATGCTGGGTCCCACTCAGCACGACTCCTCCTCCCAGTTTCTATATTCTAACATTCCCAATCTCTTTTTTTTTAATGTTTCCTCCCTCTGATTCCTTTGTTAAGAATAATAAGTACTCTCTGACATTACTACATCTGTAATACTGTGGGGTTTACTTTTTGTTTTTTAGATTTGCTAATACCTGGTTAACAAGTCTCTTTCAATTAAATAATGTGAACTTTACTTTTCTGACTGAGTCGGACCAACATCAAGTTTGTACCATTTCACATTTTTACTCTCAATCTATGAGATTATTTCTGTACAACCTTGTCAACAGAGTCTGTTGCTCAAATTTTGGATTTTCGGGGAAGCCGGGATGGCTCAGTGGGTTAAGCGCTCACTTTGCAGCCCTGGGAACCGAGGATGGAATCCCAGTCCTGGCCCATGCAGACCCATATGCTGAACTGGGGAGTTCCCCCAGTTTGGTTCTCACTGGGGTGAGACCCCGGCCCAGTTCCTGCCCTGTGCAGCCCCACACCCACCTGTGGAATGAAACTATGTGGAAAAACCAATGATGTGCGACTACGGAGACTGTTCTGGGCCCGCCCACTTCTCTCTGTCTCTATCTCTGTATCTCTCTCTCTCTCTTTCTCTCTGTCAAACCAATAAAAATAAATCTTTAAAAATTTGTTTTGGATTTTTGCTAATGGGATTGGTAAGGAATGATCTCTCAGTATGGATTAAATGTAATGTTCCTGATTTTGAGGAAGGTAGAGAATAATTTTAAATTAATATCTATTTGCATCTTTACTGGGAAAACTCTTTGGCCTGTTTTCCCATAGGGTTGTTGCTTATTTCCTTCTTTATTTTTAGATGCATTTTTGGAATTACCAATTCTTGATTGTCACATAGATTCTAAAATTGTTCCCATGGGGTGTCATTGGCCATTTTCCTTTGCTAAAGGCAGTTAATATTTATATTTTTATTTTATTTGTTTGCCATGTGAAGTTTACTTGTACTTAAGTAATCAAAGGGATCAATCTTTTTTCCCCTTGCTCCTGGAAAATGAATCAAAACAAGCTAAGTCTTTTCTGTTCCCAGATTATAGAAAAATATACTGATGTTTCCTTTTAATAAGTATATTATTTCATGTTTACCTTTAAATTTCTGATTCCTTTGGATTTATCCTGGTGTCCATTAGAAGAAATGTATCATTTATATTTTTTCTGGGCAGGGTCCTAAAGATCTCCTCTTCTTGCTCATGACCAGCAAGTCCTCTGAGGTCAGAATGTGCTGGCTGAGAGCCATGGCTACAGTCACTGTCAGAACTGTGGGGTCTGGGCTCACTCAGACAAGACAGTTGAACAACCCCAAGAAGGTCTGAAATTTGGCTTTGGTGAAACTGATAGGCTGAAAAGTCACAAAGATGTGTTGAAAACATGGATTATTCCTGGGCTTATCAACTGGACTTCTACGGATGGAGCTTTGTTCATCTCAGGATGTGATGCTCCACTCAGATCTTGTGTTGACATCCACAAAGAAGGCCTGAGATTTCATACATATATCAAAGTGACCTCAAAGGTCAGAGGTAGTTTCAAAAACTGTGATGCCCTGCATCTGCCTCTCTCTAAAACTGGAAAAGAGACAAGATCTTAGGCTTCCTTAGGAGCTCTGATTACATGTAGGTTTCTTATCAGTGAAGGGTTCAAGAATTACAGAGTAAGTATTCCAATAGAAAATTTAAGTCAAACAAGAAGAAATGAAGATGTTAAACGTATAAAATTACTTTGCCTCAAAAGAAAACGCTTTCAACCTGTCAGTTGTCAGGAGTCAAATATAATAGATCTCCACAAGTAGCCCCATTGAATCAAATGTTCTAACACCTGAATGGAAATAAACAGTTATAGGGGAACAATTTGTATTTATTCAATTTGGACAGTTGGTCATAAATTGAGTGATTTCACAGTTATGATTGTGCAAATAACTTGCACTTGTCTGAAGTAGTTTTTATCAATTTCACTTCACTTGTATAAAGTTCTATAACCTAAATTTTAGTGCTAAGTTAACTTTGCTGATTTAGATTAAAAAACAAAAAACATAAAAGGTATTCCTAAGAACTGCTTATTACTATTGAACAAAATACTCCACATATCACATACCTTAGGAAACACTGGACTAATCCTTACCTCCTCTTTGAGTACATTTTAAAATGTATAATCTTTGGGAGTTACCAGAGATGAGAGAATAAGAGTTTTTTTAATGGATTTTATTTTATTTTCTATGACTATTAGTCTCTTGCTTGGCTCTTTTTCTGTTAGTGACCTCCAGGTCTCTGACTTTTTGAACACTTTCATTTATTTTACCCTTCCTTACTTAAAGAGAGAAAGGCTTGTTCTAATAGCAATGAATAATCTATCGGCATCATGCTGCTATTCCCTACTGTTCCTTGTCTTTCCTTCTTTCATATACCTGTTGTCACACATGAGTATTATGTATACAGCTGAGACATATTAACAGATGCCTCCACCCAGCCTGCCCCCAATTAAGTTGCCAACTGAATGCCTCACTCCCAGTTCCTGGAGACCAGAATGCTTGTTACATCATTCAAGTCCATTATTCTCGTGTCTCCTGGTGGCATATGTTTCTTCTATTAATAGATGCTTTTTAGCTCATGGTTTAAGTAGAAGTAAGACATTTCTGCATTTTAAGATTAACTTTATATATCTTTGACTTTTACAAGGCTAGACACTCTGGAGACTGATGTTTAGTATATGTTATTGGAATTTAATTTTTATACACCCAATGTGCAAACATTTATCTTTGAAATAAAATGGTGTGTAACCTTCTATGACACCAAGACTATTTCAAAACAAATTATTTTTCACTCTGTATCCTTAAATCTAGTTACAGAGTGAGCAAAGTAGAAAAGCAGTTACTTACCATTACAAAATAGTTCTAAATGGTGCTTAAAAAGAAACTTTCTGCACAACCTATTTTTTCATTGATTTTCATTAGGCAAAAAATCCTCTCTGGGGGAAAAAACAAAACAAGCAAACAAACAAACAAAACAATCTGACTTCAAATATATTAAATACTAACCAGCAGGATAAATGTTTTGAACATTTTTATAAAAAGAAATAACTCTGATAAATTAACACCATTCAAAAATACTTGTAATATTATAGGTAATCAACAACGTATGTTGAGTAAATTAATTTGTGTTCTAAGGTTGTGCCTAGCAGTATAATAGCAGCTTATTTTTTTAAAGAACACTTTTTTATCTGGATGTAAAATATAGTCTAATTACAAATTTTGGCTAATGTTATGGTTCATCAAATTTGGATAATTAAAGATGGAAGAAAATATCACATTTGCAGTCTTCCTAATTCATGAACTAACATATACAACAAACTATTAGTTTATTCTCTACGTATTTAGAAAGCTGAAATTTCTCCAGTCCCAATTAATGAAGGAAAATTCTTTTTGCTTCAGTGCCTGGCACTGAAGTACCTACTTAATAAACATTTGATGAGTAAATGAATGATTTTGACAGAAGCCAGGCAATTATAGGAAAAATGAGGTAATTTAGGGCATTGTGAAGAATGTCTAAAGAAATAGATTGGGGTTCTTCATATAAGGAAATAGATTGGGGTTCTTGTCCCAGTTCTGACGTGAACTAGCTGTGTGACCTCAGGTAAATTACTTGACCTTCATGAGCCTCCATTTCCTCTCTATAGTGCAGATGCTTGAGAAGATCTTGAATGGCCTTGTAGCTCTAACACACTTGTTCTAATCTTAAAATTAGCCAATTGTTCTTGCCAGTTTTATTTTGTTTTTCCACCATGGAGAGAGACCCATTTTTAGACTATAAAACTTATGTATCTGAGATTGAAGAATCTCTAGAACGAAATCTTTTAAAAGATTCAATACGTTAAGGCCTGAGGGTGTGAACAAGTATAGGAGACAGAGAAGTCAAAGAGATAGCTGGGAAGAAGTGTCCCTCTATTTGAGACTGGTAAAGTCTTCCAAAACAGGTTTTGTTTTTGTTTTGTGTGTGTGTGTGTTTTTCCAGTGTGTGTTTTATTTATGACTGATTGACAACTGATGAATTTATAAAAGGTTTCCCTTCCAAAGAGAGCATCAGAATGCTTTATTTCCTAATTGGATAGTGACATTGCACATAAATAAAGTAGAATCACTGCTGCCTGTGGGTGAGACACTTTGACATGGCAGGTTTGTTCTAGTCTCTGTCCTGATTTACTGTGTGACCTTGGGCAAGTCATTCATCTCCCCCCAAACCAGCCCCCCTAATTATACAACAGAAATAAAAAATACTTGCTACCTTTGCTAAGGATTAATGAGACAAGGTGAATGTCTAAGCTCCCAGAGGGGAAAAGGCTGTATATAAGCAAGCAAAGAGCTACAAAGTAGCACTGTTGGGACTTTTCACACAACTTGGGGAAAAAAACAACATAATAGTAAAGCTTGGAGCTTTAAGCTTCCCAGTCTAAAAAAATACTAGTTCCTTCTTACAACTCACTGGTTTCTCTTGCATGTTACACAGCACACACTAGAGGCTGGGAGGGTCAGTAGCTGCAAGATAGGCACTAAATTTAATCCTCTGGAGTTCTAACCCTTTCCCCACTGTGAACAATGGCATCTTGAAGGCAAAATTATGGATTTGGTGACTCAATCTCTTCTGTGATATACCAGAAAATAATACTACATGCCATAAATAGGGAGATATATATGTATACTCGTAGACGTCTGACATACTGGAAGTTCCAAATAAATACCCGCTATAATTTCTGCTTTTACCAACTTAATTCAAGCTGCTGGAATATTTTTCCTGAAAAAATCAAAGGTCCTTGTGAAAGAGCGTTGGGGTACAAAGGTAAAAGTGATGTAAACAGTCATATTTTAAAACGGGGTTGTGGAACTAAGGCGGAGCCTTGAAGCTCACTTCTTTGGGCTGCATCAGAACAGTTTGGGAAGGTTTGGACAACGCCTTAAAATTCGCGCGCACGATCGCGAGGGGGCACTGTGAGTCTGCTTTGGCGAGAGAGGCAGTCGACAGCAAGGGGCAGAGAGTGCTTCCAGCGTCCGAGCGCCCTGCAGAAACAACCAACCCGGGCCGGAGACCCCAGCTCTGGTCCCGGAAGGGGTGGCCTGGGTGACTGAAGAAAGGGGAGAGTGGAGCTCTTTGCATTTGTACCTGCCCTCTCCCCACACCCCCACGCGGTTCCTTCCGGCAAGTCATTTCTGGCAGGTGTTCTTAATTTGGGATCTGAGAGTCCCTGGGCCTGAGAACCCAGGTAGTTGTACTGCCCCCACCCCCACCCCCCTACACACACACACACACACACACACACACACACACACACACCCGTAATCGTAGGCCATGCTTTGGGTGAGCGTATGTCAGGTGCTTTCCTGGGCAAAAGAATCAAAGTTGTCATTTGTATCTTTAAGGGTCTGTGTCCCCAAAGAGGTTAAGCTCTTCTGATTTAGGGGAAAGCGGGGCTCCCCAGCCTAAGGCTAAAGGCGCAGGTTTGAATAAACCCTAAACTCATCATTTGTCCACCTCCAGGGTCGGGGCTAGCGGCTGGCACTCCTTCAGGAAAGGTCCAGCTGAGGTCCTGGAAGAGCTCTGGCGCGAACTTGAACGGCCCTTCTGCGAAAAGGGAGGAGACAGTGAACCTGCCTCTCCAAGTACCGCGACCAAAATGTTCTCAGCCCGAGGAGGAGCGTGGATACTTAAGGACATTTAGGGGGGCTATTCGGTCTGTTCCACCCGATGCCGCCCATGTTCCCTCCCTCCGGCGCTTGCTAGCACGATGGGAAAAATCGGTTGATTTTATTCTTTTCTAGAAAGTACCACGGGCGGAAATATCCGAGCGTCCCCTGTAGCGCGAGCTGGGTGGTGGGACATCCACACCCACGCGATTCCGGGGCGGGAGGAGAGAAATCTGCTTCCCGGGCGCCAGGACCGAACGCCTTGAAGTGTCCCTGGACTGGAGGCATGGCGAGGGGCGCCGGGGCAGAATGCAGGGTGCGGTGACCGGAGAGAAAGCATGGTGGAGTCGAGACTGAGAGAGGACCCCTAGAAAGTGGGGTGGGGTTCGGGGGGAGTGCGGAATACCAGCCGCAGGGAGAGTACAACCCATCCCAAACTTTCGGGGTTGACGAAGAGAGAGCCAGGCAGAGGCACCAGCCACCCTCGCATCTGTCCAGCGTGCGCAGAGGCAGCGCGGGCCGGACGCGGGCGGGACCCGCGTGGCGCCCACCCGCGGGGCCAAAGCGCCACCGCTCGGAGCACTGAGACGCAGCCTGGGAAAGGAGGAGGGAAACTTGACCTCGCAGTCCAGCCCAGCGAGGCCGGGCGGGCGGGCCGTGGGGCAGTCCACGGGCGCACAGGTTGCAGTCAGCTCGGGAAGAAATGAGAGCAGAGATTTCCACGGGCTGGAGAAATCGGATTACAAGATAAACGTGAAAAGCAATCGGAAGCAGCCACTGGAGCCCAGCGGTTTAGAAGACACCCCCTGCGCTCTAGGACAACCGTGACACGCACCCGCGAAAGCGACACGCGCCGGGGCGTCCGCGGGTCTGCGCGGGGGAGCCGCCTCCCCAGCGCGGGGCATGCGTCCCGAGCCCAACGGCAGCGGCCAGAACCCGAGGTGCAGCGCGCAGCCCACGCACGAGCCCAGCTGGCGAAACTCCGGGGCGGCACCGCGCGCCGCCGACCCCGAGCGGGGCTGACGGGTGTGGCCGGGCCCCGCCCGCCTCCGCCCCCTCCCGCGCCCGCCGCGCGCTCCTCCCCGCGGCGGCCGCGGCGCTTCCAGGGGCGGCGCGGAGCGGCTCGCCCAGCCGCCAGTGCCTGCGAGCCGGCTCCGGGCCGCCTGGGGCATTCACTTTGCCGCCTTTACGCGTCTCCTTCCCCGGGCTTCTCTGGATGGCTGGCTGTCTCTGGCCCTAGCCTCTCTTTTCACAGGGAAACTTTACCGCCGTTGCTCTGTCCCCTTGGAGGAGAGGATTAAAAGTTCCAAGAACCGGTGCCGCCCGGGCAGCTGGGGCGCCGGCACGGTGTGTACCCGCGGGGTTCCAGTCCCACCATGTGCACCAACATAGTTTACGAGTGGCTGAAGGCGCTGCAGCTCCCTCAGTACGCCGAGTCCTTCGTGGATAACGGCTACGATGACCTGGAGGTGTGCAAGCAGATCGGGGACCCGGACCTGGACGCCATAGGGGTGCTGGCGCCCGCGCACCGCCGCCGCATCCTGGAGGCCGTGTGCCGGCTGCGGGAGCAGGACGCCGCCGCCGCCGGCCTCTACTTCACGCTGGAGCCGCAGCCGTCGCCCGAGCCGCCCGCGGTCGCCCTCTCCACCGGCCGCCGGGGGGAGCCGTGCGGCGGCCCGGCCCAAGGCACCCGCGGGGACCCCCGCAGCCAGACGGCCGCCCCCCACAGCAGGGAGCTGGTGAGCTACCCTAAGCTGAAGCTGAAGATCATGATCAGGGATAAGCTCGTTCGCGACGGCATCCACCTGAGCAAGCCCCCGTACTCCCGCAAGGTAAGGAGGCGCCGCCCTGGTGGTGCGGGGCGCGCGCGGGGAGGGGACGCGGCCCAGCTGCTTCAGCCCAGGCTCCGCACCCCATTCCAGGTGACCGTGGGGAGGCAAGGACGCTTGGGGTATTTGGGATTCTCTCCTGTGTTGTTTTTTTCTGTATTCGCTCCTTGTTCCTTTCTTTCTGGTGTCACCAGAGGTTGATAAGACAGATCTCGTCCCCAGATGTTAATTCTAAACTGGGACCACACCTCTGCAGAGCATCCCAGGTCACCTGTCAGGAACTGGACTCACGAAGCTACTCTAGAAGCAAAGGGCAATTCCTGATGTCCTCTGTGGTAGTATTTGGGTCTGAAGATGATCAGGAAGAATGGTTAATAGCTACCTTATTTCCGACCTTCCCTTTTCTCATTCTTTTCCTTACCTTTTTGAGAAACGCCCAAGGCAAATCGGCAAACTCTTTCCTTTACTAAAGAGTGGGCAGTCATGCCCAGTGGTTCTCAATTCCATCGAGTCAAATCTCACCACTGATTCACGTTTGGAAGTTGAACCAGTGACATGAAGATGCTAGGGGGAAAAGTTAACAAAACCCGTCGGTCAACTTGGAGTCAGTTCCTTCAGCTCCAATAGAGGGAGGTAATAGGTGCTGAGGACTCTGGTGATAATGGGGCCACAGCAGGTGTGCTGCCAGATCTGTGCTGCGTCGCCAATTTGGTTTCATATTAATCCGAAAGAGATGAAGTAGGTACAACTGTGACTTTTTGAAAGACTGAGTGGCCTTGGGTTTCCAAGAAGAGGACACAGCACAAGGAAGTGAGAATTTTCAGTAGCCAGTGAGGAATTCCCTGGGGGAGGGAGCCTGGGAGAAGGAGCCAGAAGTTATGGCAGCTGCCCTGAGAGGAAGGCTGAACTGTGGACTTGGGCATTGAGTAGATCAGTGACAGTCTTATTCACAGGAGAGTTCTGTCTCCAGCTGAGCCTGGTCAGTTCATGTTTCTGCAGCTGTCTAGGTGGAGAGTCCTGACTTGAAAGGGAGAAGACAGCACAGGTGATCCTCCAGCCTGCCTGGAGTGACCCAGGGAAAGAAGCACTTCAGCTGGAAAAATCAAGCCGGAAAAGCCCAGGGACCAGTGATGGCAAAGGTGTAGCAGCTGGAGCCGGGTCATAAACACAGCACCCCAGAGGGAAATGCCCATGATCCAAGTGCAGTATGCTCTTGCCCTGGGTACTTGCGTTGATTGCTCTGTAGTCTTAAGTAAAGGTCATAATGTCTGGATTTAAGGAGGTTCAAGTGAAAACTCTGTATGAAGTAGGTCACGGTATCTAGGATGGACAGGAAAAAAGGCTTTAATATTACTCATATGATATCTTTCAAAAACAGGCTATTCATATAACCTGTTTGAGCATATACATTTTTTTTTTTTTTTTGGTAAAAACTATAAAGAAGGCAGGTTTGGAGGAGTTTGCCTCAGATTAAACGCATGTTCCAGTTACCCACTCTGACTGCATTACTGATGCAAGCCCCAAGCAGGGGAACGGAGAGGAGAGCTGAGTTTTCCCAGGCAGGTAGACTTAGAGTGTTGTCTAGATGTGGACAGAGGGACTCACCATCAGTGCAACAGCTAATTTCTGGAGTCAGCAGGTCAAAGGAGTTTAAGGTCAGAAGTTCATGTGATTTACATTATCTCAAGAAGTGGGTTGGGCTTAGGTTGAGAGAATGTGATGACCTGGGTACATGGTAGTAAGGTCAAGACCTGGCCAGAAAGGAAGACAGAGAACAAGGGTTATCACTACGTCTTGTTTATTCTTCAGGCTGAAAGGGTGAGAGTGGTGTGCCAGACGTAACACATTTTAGTTCCGATACTTTAAAAGACAAGCCTAGATATCAAATGTAGAAGCTGAATAGGATTACTCAGTGCAAGTAGATTGATTTCAAGGACATGAAATGTCTCAGCATAGGGCTTTTGGACTGTGGACTTCTGCCTAGATCAATGCATGATATGCGATTGCATTTGAGTAAATGCGGCTTATGGCAGAAAATTTCACCTTGCATTGTAATGCTATTTACTTTTCATGTAAATAACTATTTCAGTCAACTTCTATAGAAATACTACAATAATGTTTAATAACAAAGATATATCCCCCTTTATTTTCTATGCATATTTAGTTTTTCTTGAATGAATGACAGACTAAAATGGAAACAGAAGTGTTTTTGTACCTCTTTCATTGATGGTTCAACTGAGGAACTGACAAATTTAATTGGAAAAAATTTTGTTACTTAAGTGTGTTTATATATTTGTTACAAAGGAAACACACACTGAAATAGAAACTGAGATATCATCAGTGTACCCCGAGTTGAGCATACAATTGAGTAGGACTACCTCATGTTGGTCAATTCTCAATTTGTCACATGTGCGCTGCCTCTTAAGTTTTGGATTTTGAATAATTTAAGAATTTGTTTTCTGATGCAGCTTGTTTCCTTGCCAACAGTGCTAGGACTTTTTCTCTAAACTGCGATCATGTTATTAATATTTTTTTAGGTTCCTTCGCTCTATCATGATCAGGATGTGCATAGTGTTCGTTATGTGCCTCTAGAATTAATGCTTGTTAGAGCAGGCCTCACCTTTCCTTTAGAGTCCTTGCCTTTATCGTTGATTCCTGAGATTTTCTTTTTTGACAATATTAGATGGCTTGACAGTGAATTGGGGAAGGGTGATCATGGCAGGAACAGTGAATCTTTTGCAGAGGAAAGTAAGTAGAGGAAGTTTCCCATGAATCACCAGAGAACACTGTAGGACATAGGATTTGTTAAGTAACAGTTAATGTTGCATGTGCTGTGGTACAGGACCGTCTTCATTAAATTTTATCAATGGTTGCCACTTGCCCCTCTTAGGTGAGTTAAAATGTAAGGTAAAGGTAAGTGCCTTTTTGTCTTCCGAAGGAGTCCTGTAGTCTTGGAAAGAGCACTCAGGCTCAAGTTTCTGTCCTGCCTTATAGTATGTAGCGTCTCTGACTGCTGTGATTTGTACCTTAGTGAATTTATCCCTGAAGTATTTTCACAGGGTAGGGATTAGATAAAGCTTTGCATACATTATTGCATTACTGTATCAAGCTTCTCTCTGCCAAAGCCTTCTGCTGAGCTCCGGGTTACTGTGGTTGGTGGGATGCAGAAGCCATGCCTTCAAGGAACTTGGGGTCTAGGAAGGAAGACATAAAATAGAATGAACAATAATGATGAAGTGGTGACAGGCTTCAATGGGGAGCACATTCTGCCATGAACAGGTGAGTCCAACTTAGTTTACGGGGAGGTGGGATCAAGGCAGGTTTTCCAGAACTGGCATTTGATCTGATAACTGACAGTAGGGAGGGGAAGGGTGTTCTAGGCAGAGAGAACAGAGCATGCAAAGGCCAGGAAGGGAGAAAGTTTAGCATGCAACGGGGCAGCGGGATTTAAAAGAGTACAGTGTGGCCAAAGCACAGAATGCAAGGAGCAAGAGGCAAGAGATGGCAGAAACATACAGGGGCTGCTCCTGAATGGCCTTGAACTTGTATTTAGGAGATTGGAGTTTATTTCCCCAGGGACGCTATGGGTGGATCCTGACCAGAGGCAGGGTACACAATTAGGAGGTTTTTGCAGTGTCAGGAGGGATTGGTGGTGGCCTGGACTATGTAATGACAGTGGGAGAGAGCAAAGGGGGTAATCAGGAGGCAGAACTGACAGAACTTGGTGTGTTTGGATGGCAGGTGAGAGCTGGGCAAGATGGAGGTGACATGCAGATTTCTGAGGTAGGGTTGTGACGCCGTTCCCTGAGGCCCAGGGCCCTGGAGACCAGCAAGTCTGGGGAGGAAGATGCTGCTTTCATGTTTAAACACACTGAGTGTCGGAGGGCTGTGGAGTAGGTGAGCATAGTTGCTTGGTTGGAGTTGGAAATTTGGCAGTGGAACAGAGGGGAGATTCTGGGGCAGAAATCTAAATTTGGTGGTTATCAGCACAGTGAGTATAAATGAGCTAGTGAGGGAGAAGAGAGAAAGGAGTAGGACGGGACCATGGAGAACACCAGGATTTAGGAGTGAGCAGAGGAAGAACCTCTAAAGGAGGCTGGAAAGGTTGAGCAGAGAATTAGGGGAAAAGCAGTGGGAAGGAGTGCTCTGGATGCCAGTGGAAGCAGTGAGGCTGCAAGGAGGGGACTGATCAGGAGGTCAGATAGTGGTCAAGTAAGACAGAACTAAGAATTATGTACAGGAAGTAGCAACCATGCCATTGGGGACCTATGAAATAGTAATAGTTTTAAGTGATGGGACCAATGAGAGGAAATAGAAATAGGGACATAGACAGGTTAGTGTTTTTTTTTCTTTTTGGTAAGACTTTTTTTTCTTAGAGCAGGTTTAGGTTCACAGCAAATTGAGAGAAAGGTACAGAGATTTCCTCTGTGCCCCTGCCACCACATATGCATAGTTACCCCCTTATCCGTACCCCCCACTAGAGCAGTACATTTGTTCAAATGAATCAACCTACGTTGACGCATTATAGTCAGCCGAAGCCCATACCTTACATTAGGGGTCCTTCTTGATGCTGTGGACCTGGAAAAATGTATAATGACACGGATCTACCATTATGGTATCACATAGAGCATTTTCACTACCCCCCAAATCCTCTTGGCTTGTCTATTCATCCCTCCCTCTCCCCCATCCCCACCCCCTGACAACTAAGGATTTTTTTATTTTTTTGCATAGTTTTACCTCTTCCAGAATGGCATGTGGTTGGAAGCACACAGTATGGAATCTTTTCAGATTGGCTTCTTTTACTTGGTAATATGCATTTAAGATTCTGCTATGTCTTTCCATGGTTTGGTAGCTCATTGCTTTATAACACTGAATAATATACTCTGTTTCCTCGATGGGACAGGCAACTTTTTAACAAAGTTGGTCCGAGAAGATAGAACTGAGGCTGCTGCTAGAGGAAAATGGAAGACTTTGGGTCAAGGGAAGAGTTGTGTGGATTTGTACTTTTTTGTTGTTAAGGGTGAGAGAAACTGGAAGTGCTGATGGTGGGGAGCCAGAGAAAGGGAGACGGTGAAGATATGGTCAAAAGGAGACAACCCAGTGGATGACGGGATGGCTCAGAGGGTTGAGTGCTTGTCTTTCAGCCCTGGGGTCCTAGGATCGAATCCCAGCCCCGACCCATGTGGACCCATATGCTGAACTGGGGTGTGCCCCCAGTTCAGTTCTCACCAAGGAGAGCCTCTCATGCAGGAGGCCCCCTGCCTTCACCCTGGGTGGCCCCACATGCAACGGTGGAACAAAACTATGTAGAAAACTAATGACATACAACAGTAGAGACTGCTCTGGGCTTTCCCCTTCTCTCTGTCTCGCTCTCTGTCAAAAATAAATAAAAAGATTTTTTTTTTTAATTAAAAAAAGAAAGAAAGGCGACAACCCAAGAAGTCAGGGTCCTAGAAGAGGGCAGGGGAGCTGTGGCCAGAGCCCTGGAAGGGGCTGGCTTCCCATGGGAGAGCTGTCCTTCTCTATGGTAGAGGGGAGGCGAGGAAGGATGGGTAAGGAGTCTTGAAACTTTGTGGGGGTGACAGTGAAGAGCCCTCATTTCTCTGTCTGATCACTTGACACCATTGAGGGAGGAGATGGAAGATTAGAGGTTGATGGAGAAGGTGGCGTTAACATGCAAATATTAGGTATCATGCTCTGTTGGTTACAGCTATGACTAAATATAAACAGGATACAGTAGTATTTAGAGGATACGCATGACTACATATATATAAAGGTACCCTCACCATTCGTATATTGGTGCTGCAGGTTACAGGATATGCATGAGGTTTTCTCGAGTCCCTTGAAGTGTGGTGATGCTTGTGACTGGGCGTTGTGTAGCTGGAATGGTGTGGGGGCTGGGAAGCCGTTCTGTTTTCTAGCAAACTTGAACACAACGGAGGCCCTAGGGTAGAGAGTGGATGGAGATAGTCTTTTTGACTTCTTCACATGGAAAAATACCTCCTTGTCACCATTAAAGATGGTTTGAGGTGATATGAATTTATTTAATAGCTCTATAGGACTGTTAATCTTCATTCACACCTCAGTATGAATTTAAGTAACAAGATTCTCATGGTAACAGGGCTGTTAAAGGACATTTAGGAGAAATGGCCTAGGATGAAGGCGTTTGGAGAGATGGATAGTACGAGGGCTTTGGGCCAGGGGGCAGGATAGAGAAGTTTCTAGAAAGAAAAAAGAGAGGTTGGCAAAGATACGCTGTGTCTTTTGGAGTTTTGTCTTGAACCCTGGCAGAAGCTGAAATGACAATAAATATTCCTCCCTTCCAAGAAATCCTCTACCTTCACAAAGTTATTAGGGATAGACTGGAAGCTGGCGAAGTTCATTTTCTCCAACTTAAATCCATAGCCTCAAGTATCCTGAGCCTGGGCAAGTGAAGGGCCTTCCAGGCTTTTCTGTTTTCAGTGCCTGGTTGGAACACCATAGGAAAAGGACAGGAGAGCAGGCAGATAAGAGCTTGGGTGGTGATGGGGCCAGCCGCTTCCTCCTGCTTCTTGTGGTCTGCTGTTTGTGGAGCTCAGCTAGTCATCCATCCATCCATCCATTCATCCATCCATCTTGTTTCTAAGATTTATTTTATTGTTTTTGACAAAGAGAGAGACAGAGACAGAGAGAAGGAAGAGGGCCCGAAGTAGTCTCCATAGTTGTATGTTGTTAGTTTTCGACAAGGTTTCATTCCACAAAGGTGGGCAGGGGCCACACAGGGCGGGAACTGGGCAGGGGGCCCCCACATGGGAGGCACACCCCTATGAGTTGGTGCCAAACCAGGGGTCTCCCACATGGAAAGCTCGCCCCGGAGAGAACCAAACTGGGGGGCCACACCCCAGTTCAGCATATGGGTTCACACAGGCTGGAGCCGGGATTTGATCCTTGGACCCCAGGGCTGCAAAGTGAGCATTTAACCCACTGAGTCATCCCGGCTGCCCCCATCCATCCATTTAACAAATATGGACAATGTGCCATGTGCCAGTGTTGATCTACCACCAAGAGGGTTCTCCTGGTGAAATTCAAAAGTGGCCCTTTGCACATAGGACAAGGAGAGATGGAAGAAAAAGGCAGACCACTCCAGATTGGTAGGTGGCAGTTTTAATAACATGGAACTCACATATGAGGGGGCCATAAGACAAGTAGATCTCTGCTCCTACCTGCCAGAATCTTAACATTTATATAGAGGCCTTAATGGAGTTCAGTCACGTATACAGTCCAGATGGTCTCAACAACACATTACTCTCTTAACACTGCTTTGAAGTGGTTCCCAGTACGGGGACAGTGGGTGGAACATACATTTCATGGACAGGGAACCGATGAAAGGAGCCTTGTCCTGGGCCCACTCTCGGGTCAGCTGTCAATCACATCTTCTTCATGATCTCCTCCAATAGGCAGGCCCTAAGATTACAGCAGTGACCCAGGGAGACATGGTCCCTGCTTAGTGTAAGGGATATGTATGTGGCCTGCCTAACCCAGTGCCTGACTTGTAGTAGTTGTACCACATACAAGTTCAGTACTATGCCTACAAATACCAAGGGTTGGTGAATTTTACACTTGCATTTATTTCAAATGTTACTGTATTTTTCTGCGTACAAGATGCCCCCATGTATAAGATGACCCCTACTTTTTTAACACAACATTAAGAAATCAATACACAGGTTACCCCCGTATGTAAGATGACTCCCAATTTTTGGTCTAACAATTTTAGACAAAAGTATCATTTTATACATGAAAAATATGGTAACTCCAGATCAACTTTGGTCAAAGCTTGGCTAAAAATCATTAGTGATGAAATTTAAAATCGAAATATGTTTATTCATGAAATATTATGGAAGGAGAATTGGGAAGTAAAGTGCCACCCTTGCAGGTTATTTAAAAAGAAAATCTCTCCTCAAAAAATTACGAATGGAATTAACATATGACCCAGCCATCCCTCTACTGGGCATCTACCCAAAAAACCTGAAAACCTTAATCTTTAAAGATGTTTGGGGGAAGCCGGGGTGGCTCAGTGGGTTAAGCGCTCACTTTGCAGCGCCGGGGACCAGGGATCGAATCCCGGCCCCGGCCCGTGCGGAACCATATGCTGAACTGGGAGCTCCCCCAGTTCAGTTCTGTATCTCTCTCTCTCTCTCTCTCTCTCTCTCTCTCTCTCTCTCTCAAAAATAAATAAATAAATAAATAAATAAATAAAAGATGTTTGTACCCGCATGGTCATCGCAGCACTGTTCACAGTGGCCAGAACAGGGA
>PVKE010015132.1:0-33897 GCA_004027555.1 Craseonycteris thonglongyai
AGGAAGGAAGGAAGGAAGGGAGGAAGGAAGGAAGGGAGGAAGGAAGGAAGGGAGGGAGGAAGGAAGGAAGGAAGGAAGGAAAGGAAGGGAGGACGGAAGGAAAGGAAGGAAGGGAGGAAGGAAAGGAAGGAAGGGAGGAAGGAAAGGGAGGAAGGAAGGAAGGAAGGAAGGGAGGGAGGAAGGAAGGAAGGAAGGGAGGGAAGAAGGAAGGAAGGGAGGGAGGAAAGAAGGAAGGAAGGTTCATGTACACCTTGACAAAGGATGATCATATTGGTCAGGGTCCTCCAGAGAAACAGAACCTTGAGGGTACACAAGGGCTGTCCATAAAAAATCCAGCCATAAATGCCTCTATTTTTCATATCACATGGCTGGATACTTTCTAGACAACCCTCATATATAGTAATATACTATTAGACATATGATAAAAGGAGATTTATTATGATGAATTGGCTCATGCAATTATGGAGGCTAAAGAGTTTCGCGATCTGCCTTCCGCAAGCTGAAGATCCAGGAAAGCTGGTGGCATGATTCAGTCTAAGACAGAAAGCTTAAAAACTAGGGGAGCTGGTGGCTCAAGTCCTAGTCCAAGGGCAGGAGAAGAAGCGGTGAGATATCCCCAGCTCAAGCAGTGAGGCAGGGAGGGAAAAGGGTGGTGGTAGAGGGGCTGACTTCCTCCTTCCCCCCTTGTGCTATGCAGGTTCCTCCCCAGATTGGGTCATGCTCCCCCACACTGGGGAGGGCATCTATTTCACCGAGTCTACCAGCTCCAGTGCTAATCTCATCCGGAAACACCCTCACAGACACACTCAGAAGTGATGCTCAATCTGGACACTGCATGGCCACTCAAGTGGCCACATAAAATGAACCATCCCAGTGACTGAGAGAGAGACTGTCAAGGGTCCTTCTCCTGTGTGTTTTCTTGCTTTGCTTCTCCTCTTGGCCTGGAAGCTCCCTGAGGGCAAAGTGCATGCCTCACTCTTCTCCCTCCCCACCCTCAACCAGGGCAACTGGGGCATGGCACGTGACACTCAATGGGTCTGAAATGAAAGCGTCCAGGCCACCATCACCTTCATCATCCTCTTTTTCTTCTCTGTCATTGATTTCACTGTAAGTCAGGACAGTATCGTGCTGACTTTTAGGTGCTTTTATAGCAGGGACCCGAGGAGGGACACAGTTGTGCTGTCTGTCTGATGTGCTAGGACTTGTGCATTTGTCCCTCCTCCGTCGCATCTGCCACTGGTCCTGGGGGTTCTCCAGGCACATCTTTGGGCATGGGTAGCTTTAGGTGCAGTGAGGAAATAGGTCCCAGGAAACAAAAGCTAGTGTTTATTAGTTAAATCACTTAGCAAAAATAAATAGTTCAAACAGTCTCTAATAAAATAAATGGATTGACAGGTACATCATGTCTAGTTGGTATAGACTGTGTTGACCCTACTGTGGCCAATGTTTTCAGTGAAGGACGGCCCAAGTCTTAAATATCACGTTAATCCTTTTTTGCTCTTCACAAGGTTACAAAGAACTGTGTATGTAAGGATAGTGCGAGCAGCCTTCCCTCCCCACTGATGTCAGTGTAGAGAAAGATATATTTTGCTACAGCAGGCCTTACCTTTGAAAAGGGCCCTAAATACCTTTATTTCATTATTTCTGATTCTTTCCTGGTTTCAGAGCTCCTGTCTCTCTTCTTTCTCTCTCTGCCTTCCCCTGTCAAAAGCACACAGTCAGGATTCATGGAGCACTCGAGCCAGCTCACTTGTTTTCAGATAACTCTCGTGGATACACTGTGGGTGAATTGAAATAACTCAACAGCTACTCAAAGGGAGAGAGCTGCGTGGTCTAAAATGAACAATGTTTTGGGTCTTTTTAAGGAAAAATGATTCTAGAACCACACTCTCTCATCACCAAAGTGTGGACGTCTCCTATCTGTTTTATAATATTACTTAAACATAGATTTCAGAAAAATATGTATAAGCTTAAGAAAAATCTTTATAGTTCTTAGGAAACTGTAAAAGAAAAAGTAAATGTATAGGTTACATTAAAGCCAAACAATAGAACCAATAAAATTCAAATTACGAACATTAATGTGAAAGAGGATGTGTTTTTTCTGGAACGAAATCACTGCTCAAAACAAGCTGCTGACCTTGGCCTTTTGGGAGCCGCTTGGGCACAGATGCAGCACCTTAGTGCTCGTATGTTCATGTTGGTTCTTTACTCCCGGTCTCTGCTTTGTCACAAAGTGGCATGATTTGGTGCCAACCTAAATACAAAGACACATGCAAACTTGGGTTTTGGCCTTGCCTTGTTCAGGTTGGTCATCCTGATGATACAAAATATGCTCATTTTAACCTATTTTTTATCATCAATATAAAATCCAAATGAAAAATGCCCCTTTAGAAAGTTCACAGGTACCCATACATTTATCCCAGTGTTCTAGTAAATATGAGTTTAGATGAGTCAAATAATTTAATTCAAGCTTGTAATGAATATGCTTTGATTATAACACAATGACGTTTAAGCATTTTTAGGGTGATTTTGTACGAAGTTTATGGAGCTTATTTATTATAGTTAGCAAATAGGGAATGGGTGTTTCAACAGGAACATAAAAGACCTTTGGAGGAATCGATGTTATCTTTTTCTTTTTCTCTTATACAACCAGAATAGGCTTGGTAATGCTGCAGTAACAAACACCCCCCTACTGCAGTGGCTTAACTTAGCAGAGGTGCACTTCGCCAGTGCTGTTTGGGGGTGGGCCTCTGCTCATTGTGGTCACCTGACGGCTTAGGCTGATGGAGGTGTGACCTTGACATGTGCTCCTACCACCTCCGTGACTAGAGAAGTGGGTGTTACAACTCATGCTTGGCTCTCTGAACTTCAGCCTCTGAACTCATCACTTCCGTATGCAAACCCTTGGGCATGGAAAGTTATATGGCCATCCTAATTTTAAAAGAGAAATACGGCCCTACCAAAGAGGGGAGAACCAGAATGTGTGTGACCAGCCCTCGCCCCACCAGCTCTTCCTTGTCAGCATCTCTCACTTATTACAGATGCAGGACCTGCAGGGGGAGATACTGACTCTGATGTACCTGTGAGATTGTCTGGCTTTGTACTCTCTAAAAATGCCCCTGCCATCTTAGAGAGAAAATGGGTAATAAAAAATAAGAACGTCAACTTATTACTTTTATAAAAAAAAAAAAAAGGAAGAGGTGCATAGTGGAGCAAAGATTGAACAAAAAATGCAAACTTCATGTTTAAAAGTAATTAATAAAAATTCCATCTTCCTTCCTGGGATGAAGCTTATCTTAAATGACTGATAGCAGGAAGATTAGCTTTGATATTTGAATCCTGTAGTAGACCCTGGCCAGTAAACAGGGCTCTCACACCCTTTAGGAGTACATAAACTATTTAGGAGTGCTTGGTAAATATGACTTTTTTGGTGACTGTACTTAGTGAGGGAAAAAAAAACCACTTCATGACTCTAGTATTTTCACTTTTGTGTTTTATTTTTAAGGAGCAGTGAGGATCAAGGATAATTACACATGTAGTTTGTGTTTAAATAAGGCATGTGAGTGGAAATATCACTTAATTTTCCTCTCAGAAATCAGTTTTCAGTCGTGATGTTGCAATGCGCCGTTAAAAGTACCTCATGCTATGATAATTAAATATTATGTTTTCCAGAGATACTAAATGGTATCTCCTGAGGATCTCAAGATTTGCAAGTGTCTCTGTTTTATATAATGGGCTATAAAGGAGGAAGAGTAACTATTTTATAAGGTGAGGATTTAAAATGAAAATTAGATATGCTCTCAAGATATTTTATTCTATTATATGACCAATGATAAACCCTTAACTGTCTGGATATAGTACATAAAAACTAGAAATGTTTCTCTTGTCCAATAAAATATGTTTGATATGCTACTTTTTAGTTTCCTTTTGGCCATAATAGGTAAAAAAGAAAAAGTAGCCTCTTTTGTGATAATTAGTATACATTTAGTTGAAAAACACAGTTATTGCCTTTGATGTCTAATTATATATATATATATTTATTTTTTGACAGAGACAGAGAGAGATACAGAGACAGAGACAGAGAGAGAACTGAACTGGGGGAGCTCCCAGTTCAGCATATGGGTCCGCACAGGCCGGGGCCAGGATTCGATCCCTGGTCCCCGGTGCTGCAAAGTGAGCGCCTAACCCACTGAGCCATCCGGCTTCCCCTGATGGCTAATTATAGAAATAAAGTATATCATTGTAGAAAAATCAGAAAATACTGAAGAACATTAAGAATCAGACCCAACCCAACCCAACCCAGTAAAAAGAACTATAAATAATCCTCCTACGTAGGTGCAATCATTTAACATAGTATTTTTCTTACCAGTGTGTTTGTGTGTACATGTGTGTGTGCACACACCCACATGTGTCCTTAACACTGTTGGTATCATGTAAAAGGAATAGTACTCCCTACAGGTGTCACTTAACGTTAGGATATTTGGGGTGAGTGTGATGAGGAATGAGCCGGGTCCCATTCCATAACCTTATTCCTAGAATGATGTATTCTGCTCCTACATTCCCAAACGCTGTTCTACCTGCGATAAAAACCACAGTCCTTTCTCAAAGGATGCATCCAGTGGGATGCTTTTGGAAGCAAGTATCAGAAATCCTGGCTCAAATAGCTTGAACAGCAAGGAAACTTATGATCTTACCCGATCAGAACTCCCGAGATAACTCATGGTGCAGGGTGCTTGACTCAGTGACAACAGTGTGGTTAAGGACCAAAGTTCTCCCATCTCTCCTCACTGGTTCCCCATTGGCTTCATCCCATGGCTGACAGCAGCAATGAGGTCACAGGGCTTCCTTATTTATGCCTAGAGGGAGGAAGGCCTCTTTCTCACCAGGGAATGAAATTCCTTCCGTCACCTGGGAGTCTGACTGGTCCAGTTTAGGTTCCATTGCTACCCTGGTACCATGAGCAGTTGTCTCATGCAGTGCTTAAACCTGGGATCTGGAAGGACCGACTTAGCTTTATTGGAACCCACTCCTGAGCTGAGGGCTGTGACATCTGCTCCTGCATCACATAGGATGTAGGGAGGAGGCCGAATACCTAAGAAAACTGGGATTCTGCCTGGACAGGTGGGATGGATGCTGCCTAGGCATCCGACATTGTCCAGCAAAAGGGTCCCTAGGGTGTCACTCTGCCTGCCCTAGTCACATCTCCAGGCTCACTTTGCACTGTGTGTCCTACCTCTTTCTTGAGTCTGGTATCTATTGAGGTGCTCATAAGCTCCACCTCAGGGCCTTGGTACATGCTGATTCCTCTTCCGGGGCTGCTCGTACCTCTCCTCCTCCTTTGTCTTAGTTAACTGTACTCATCCTTCAAACGTCAGCTCAGCCCCTCCTCCCCCAGCTAAGCCAAATCCCTTATTCTCCTCCTTCCTAGCCCTTGTTAATGCTCAGTCTTTATTTAAGTGTCCTTCTTTGCCTCTCATTTGTTTCCCCCCACTAACTTTAGGCTCCTTTAGTGTAGAGATTACCTCACCGCTTTATTTCCTGGGCCTAACACAGTGCCTGAAATGTGTAAGGTACTTGATAAATAATTTCTAAAAAAAGAGTGATGAAAGCTAATTTTCTTTTCTTTTTTTCTTTATTTTTTGTTTCTTTTTATGCTTTTTTTTTTCTTTTTGTTTCGTTGTTGTGTGTGTGTGTTTTTATTTATTTTATTTTTTGTTTTTTGGAAGCTGATTTTTTATTTATTTTATTTTTATTTATTTAATTATTATATTTTATTGTTAAATTTTGGAAGCTAATTTTAAAGAGAGGTTAGATATCCATGTTTATTTTTAGTATTTTCTTATAAAGTAAAAAGGTATTTTACAGCTGGCACCTGGAGCAGAGGTACTCAGAGCATGGAGGCAGGGGAGGCGGCGATGTGGTGATGGTTTGTGATGTCATGTGATTACATGAAATCTTACCACACTATTGTGTCAGATCTCAAGGGATTGTTTTTTGTTTTCTGTTTTAAGATTTATTTTATTGTTTTTTTGACAGAGAGAGACAGAGAGAGAGAGAGACAGAGAGAAGGGGGAGGGCCCAGAGCAGTCTCCATAGTTGACAGCATTAGTTTTCCATATAGTTTCACTCCACAGGTGGGCGCGGGGCTGCGCAGGGCAGGAACTGAGCTGGGAGGCTCCTGCACAGGCCTCCGGCAAGAACTGAACTGGGGGCACACCCAGTTCAGCATATGGGTCCACATGGGCCGGGGACAAGATTTGATCCTCGGGCTCCAGGGCCGCAAATTGAGTGCTTAACCCACTGAGTCATCCCAGCTTCCCTCAAGGGATTGTTTATGGGGACAAAAGGTAACCCTGTAACCCTTTCCCTTTCTTACTTTGTGACTGGATGTAAATCTCCTTTTGTTTTTGTTCTTTTCTATGAGAAAAGAGATAATCATGGGCATAGATTATAGTGAGAACTGAAAATGTAGTCAAAGTGGAGATTCTCACAAGCAGGATTTTTGGTTTTATTTAATGAAAAAAATCTAGGTGTTATGTTAGGAAAGTAGAGTTTGTATGTTTTGAACCTTTAATATATGCAAAGTATATTATTAAAATGCTAATAACTTGCTGGATTTCAAAGAGTTAGTATCAAACTTCTATCAATAAAAATATTATTATAATACAAATGGCCATGGGGGAATATATTAGAAGAATCTCATTTTGTACAGGAGAACCATTGGTTAATATTTTCCTGTATCCTTCAACACTCTTTGTTTATATATTTTTTAAAGATTTATTTTATTGTTTTTGACAGAGACAGAAGCAGACAGAGACAGAGACAGAGAGAGACAGAGAGAAGGGGGAGGGCCCAGAGCAGTCTCCATAGTCGTACATCAGTTCTCGACATGGTTTTGTTCCACACAGGTGGGCAGGGGCCGAGTAGGGCAGGAACTGGGCTGGTGGCCTCCTGCATGGGAGGCACGCTCCCTAGAGCCAGGGGCCAAACTGAGGTAGGGGGAGGAGGGGTGAGAACTGAACTGGGGGGCCCCCGCATGGGAAGCACACCCCAGTTTAGCACATGGGTCCGCAGGGGCTGGGAACTGATCTTCTGTTCCCCAGGCTGCAAAGTGATCGCTCAACCTGCTGAGCCACCCCGGGTTCCCCTGTTTATATTATTTTAATGTCTGCCTCTGTCTCATTGTCTGGGCATACCGTGCCTAACCTTAAATTGTTAGGACATTTCACGTTTCCCCACCCATTCCTATAAATAACGGTCTGAGGACCATCTCTTATACTTACAAGAGCTGTCTGGAAAAAAATCCAGCCATTGTCAATTAAGGAGAATGGCTACAGGGCTGGACAGCCCTCATCATTTGGTATAAATCCACATTTCAGGTTATGTCCCCCAGGCCGATTCCCAGAAAGAGAATTATGGGATCTCCACTGTAAATATCCAGCTTTGAAAAGCCTTCTGTGAGTTCAGTATTCGAAAAGTGTGTCGGCTCACCGTGGTTCTGAAATCGGAGGGCTGAGCAGAGCTGAGGTGTCTAGTTCTGGCCCTGCACCCATTCACGGGCAACAGTCAGTAGAGGGGGCTCTACAGAAGCGCCTGGGGCAAGGACATTGGGATCTGTTTACACATGTGTGTGTGTGCGGGGGGGGGGGGGGGGAGACTTTCTTTGCTCAGATCCCAGTGTGTGTGAACCGCGAGGGAAACCCAGGTGAGGTCTGTGTCAGCCACTCACCTTTAAATATTGGACTTGAAATGCGATCAATCAGCGAGCCACGAGGGAGGAAGTATAAATAAAACATGTCCCTCTCTCAAAGAGGGCAAAGCTGCAATTTGCCGGGTGCACTGTGATTGCTCCTGGTTAATTATCTCCGTGGTGAGCTGGGAGCACCGAAGGCGCACATTCCCATCCACGATGTGGATGAAAATAATGCCACTCCTTGAGCGATCCTGGTTTTGCTGTTGAGATGTGGACGGTGCCTCGCCAGTTCCTTTGGTTAGCAAGAGATGGGTAGTGACTGCGTGCAACTCCCTTTTCAGAGTTGCCACTTTAGTCATCATTGGAGTTACTTACAATAATGATGGCAATATCCTTATTAACAATAAGTAATAATACTTACAATAATACTTACTAAATGTAGGCATTGTGCTAAGTGCTTCCCATGCATTTGCTCACACTGAATGCTCACAAGTGCGAGGAACATTACTTTCCTAGTTTTCAGATTTGACAGCTGAAGCTCAGAGAGGTGAAGTGAGTTGCCCAAGGTCACACAGCTGACATTGAATCCCAGTTGTTATGCTGAGAGCCAGTTTTCTCCTCGCCACTGCAGCGGCCATCATGGTGCCCCATCTAGATCTCATGGGGTCCTTTTTACCAGTCATGGTACCTGTCCCCCAATGCAGGAGGGGGTGCTGTTAATAGCACACCCCTGAAGCCTTTGGGGGGAGCATAGCCCTTCAGAGACTAGAGCTACTTGACCCGGCAGCACCTGGGAGTTTCTGGCCACCCTGGAACAGCCCATCACCCATGGCACAGAAGCAGAAAAACTCAGCAACCTTGATTTAAGGGGGTTCAAGGTCTGCGACGCAGTTTATGCGGTAGGCCCCCCTCGGGATCAGGCTGTGTCACCTCAACTACCTTCTCGCTTAATTTCTTCTCCTTCTGTGCTACTTCCCTCCATCCCATACAGTCTCCTGAGACCATTCCATTAATGTGTCCTTTACACAACCCCCTCTCAGCATCTGCTTCTGGTTGGTTTGAAGGCAAGTGGGGGGGTGGGTGGGCAACGTTCCAAGAAGTGGGGACAGCATGGGAGATCGTAACTCTCGCTTCTTAAAAGTTGGTGCCTTTCTTTCCTACCCACCGTGCACTAGTGACGGGAAATGAGGCGTCTACCCCCACGTGTCTGCTTTTCAGGGTATACGGTGGGGTAGGTATCTGGCAGCATCTGGCTCTCAACTTAGCAACAGAGAAAAACTTAGTTCTGAAACCAAATGAGCCAGAACCTTTCAAGCGGCCCCTGTAGCTCTTCCCAGGTGAGATGCAGGGGCGTCGGTGTAGGAGGAGATTTGTGATGCTCCAAAGACCCACAGCATGTTCTGAGGAAAGAGGCCCCAAGAGGCTCCCTCTGCTTCAAGTTGGACTCCGGCTATGTGTGCCCCTGCGGTCCAATGCTGTGATTTTAGGCACTCCCAATTGGACCAGGAAGCAGGGCCTGAGCTATGCATCCAGATGGGGGCTGGTCCTGAGGGAGGCCAGCCCACCGCTGACACGCAAACCTCTCCAGCAGGGGCAGTCCGTAATGTCAGGTGTTCAGAGCTGGGTCTCGAGGGCTCAGATCGTCCCCATCACCCGGCCACGCCGAGCATCCTGCTCTCCACCAGGCCAGGACCCATCCGGCCCCAGCAACCCCACTGAGCCCCTGGCTGATGAGGCGGCGTCTGGAGCTCGGATAAGCTGTACCTGACTTCCTGGAATCTGAACAACTCAAATACCGTTGCCGTTTCTGACCTGTTACCGGTGTGCTGGACTGGCCCAGACAGGCTCGCAGACACTGACAGTTAGATTTTTGGGAATTCCACAGAGCATAGCCATTGCTAAACAAGAGATTATATATACTTGCAAGTAAATAAGTTATATTACTAACCGAGGTAATAAACACTTAAAACTCATCACTTCCTAGTTATTTGATACATTTCACTCTTATCTGTGCTCTTGAACGCATCGACATCTATTTGATGTGTATAATTGTGACTTCACGCTGTTTGCTTGGAATCAGGCGTGGTGGGAGTATGTACTTGCACCTCAGAACTGAGCAGCTGCTGCAAGTCAAGGCTTTGGGCCCTAAGAGCTGGTTGTTGAACGTTTACTAGCACCCCACTGCCCTCAGGCACTGGGACGAGGCGACCTCTTAAAGGTGCGCTAGCTGTCAGAGAGCGTGGAAGCCGGGCTCAGTTCGCGCGACCTGCAGGCTGGCAGCTGTTCTACAGTTGTCACCCATTTATTAATCAAATTTCCTCACAGGAAAGGTTTCTCAGCCTGTTCTTGAGAGGCAGATACACTTGATTCACCCACAGGCCTATGATTGCTACTATAGTTGTGTTTGACTCTACAGCTTAATACGAGCAGCCAAGGTCTCCCTCTTTCTCCTCACTCTATCTCCCTTCTCCCTCCTCTCCTGCCTGAAGCACTATATAAGCAGAAACTAGAAAAGTCCTCAGTGCTCGGGCCCCTTGCTGCTAAGTGCAGATGGCCTGAGCACCAAACAGCTTCCTGGGGAGACAGCTCCACATTTCCTCTCACCCCTGCTGAGAAGACAGCACCGACACCCCTTCTCTGCCCTGCCGACCCTGAGCAGAAAGGATGCCAGGCGTTCCACCTGCTGGAACGGGATGAGATCATTTGCGATGTCACGGAGAATATTGATGCACTGGTGTATTCCCATGTCCATGTTCACATGCGGCTGCCAGGCCGGGAGGAGATGGCAAAGTGCAAGCAGCTTCGAAAGATGACTGCGGCTGTTGCAGGCTGGTATCTTCCCTGAGCGATCAACAAGGAGCCTCAGAACGCTGTTGTGTTTGTCCTGTCGCCCCCGAGCTGGCTGGCACGGTCCGAGGAAGGGCACAGACATGGCCTGGAGTAAAGAGCTGGGAGTGGCTGGAGAGGCGCCGAGATCTTTCTGGTACGGGGGGAAGCAATTTGCTCTTATTTCTGAATTCCACGCACAGATGCCTAGTGACTCTGAGGCTTGGGAGTACCTTTTGCAAACAGATTCCTGGGTGGGAAAGCCCTGGTCCAAGGGGGAGGGGCCTCCGTGTGCATGTGAGGTCGAGGGGGGATGGGCATTGGAGGCCATGGTTAGGGTTGGCAACCCAGCTCTGTCCTCACCTCTTAGCCTCACGTTCATCATTTTACACAGGGATAAGAATAATACTTGCCACACACAGGTGTTTCGAGGATTAAACGAGAATGTGACATGCTCAGCGGAGGGCCTGGAACTTTGGAAACACTCAGTAAATGCTGGGGCTGGGGGACAGGGATGGGAGAGGCACATTTCACACTAAACTCTTGTACTGGTTGAGTTTTTGAGGTTACGTGTCGATAGCACCTATATTTTAAGGTGGGAAAATAAGGCTACACAAGCAGGGTCTTAATGGTTTGGAAAAGGACTGAGAAAGCTCCCTCAACCTCCCTCCTCTCTAAGTGTCACTTTACCTCAGCTGTGAAACGTGGTGATAGCAGCACGAACATCAGGGATGTTTGTGAGGAGGGCTCAGCCCAGCGCCTGGCTTGGGGCCATTGCTCTGTAGCGTCCTTTCCATTCGCAAAGAGCCTGTGCCCCCAAACCCTGCATACAGCTGGCTCTTCTAACCTTAGGTCTGCCTTCCTCTTATCTAGTACTTAGGGGGAGCTCTAAGGGAGGACCCCAGCCCTCAGCGGGGGAACCCCTATAACTGGTCCCAGGCAGGAACCTCTTGGGGCTCATTGCTGAGCTGAGGCTGTTTGGCAGAATGACTAAAGTCTCCAAGCTTCTGGAAGGTGCCTGCCAGTGGGATCCACACGTGCTGTGACTTGTCCTCCTGGTGCGGATTACCTGCAGGCAAGGCGGCCAGATTTCGGATGACCTGGATCTCTGGGGTCCTTTGGTATGGCAGCGTACAGTGGTGTGGCAGGAAGGCTCGGAGGCGCAGGCTGAATGTGGGAGGGAAGACCTGGGCAGTTGAAAAGCATTACCTTGCAAGGTGCAGCAAGCCCACTACAACCTGCCCGAGGTCACTGAAAAGCCCAGTGTTTAAAATGCCACTTTTAGGTTCTGCTGGATCCAGGAGCTCCAAGAATGTTACCAGTTCTGATCTCTGTGTTGGCTTCCTTCTCAGGCAAGATGACTACTCCCTGACAGGTTCAAGTTCAGTGGGAAAGGAGGGTCTACTTCTCTCTCAATAATCGCTACGGAAGTCCCACCACATCTCTTCGACCCGAGCAGGCCCCAGACCCCTGCCCGAACCTGTCGTCTTTGCCAGGGGAACTTGATCAGAGGTTGATTGGATGCCACCCAAAGAGTTCATCCGAGGGACAATGAGGCACCATTAGCATAAGGATAAAGAGGTGGAAACAGTGTGTTCACCACACGGGCCAGCCCAGAAAGTCAGTTGTAAACGGTAGGTTTTCCATCCACTGGGCTCTGATACTATGGCGTTGCTCTGTCTACTGGCTGCAGGGTTGGCCTCAGGACATAAGCACCACCATCCTCTGCTCTATCAAGGCGGAGAGGAATCTCAGCCTCCTTCCAGCTTCTCCAGGACGGTGTCTTCACTGTTCTTCCTCCTGTGTTACTGGGGGCTGGTGCCAGGTTCCCTGGGGGACGCAGTAAAGAGGACAGATCTGCAGAGGACAATGGCTGCACAGTGGCCCTGGGGAGCTGGGCTCCTCCCTGGCCACTAACCCACCTGGGCCACTGTGAGTCCCCACCTCAGCCAGGGTCCCTGTGCCCAGACTGGGCAGAAGAGCTGAACCATCTCTGCCTTCCATGGACTCTGCTGGCTCGGGCCCGAGTAGCTGCAGTGACCAGGGGTGACAGAAGGCCAGGAGGCCCTCCTTGTATGCTCCCGATGAGATAGGACCCGAGCCTTCACATGGCACGGATGCGGGGAGAGGAGTGCTGGGAGGAAGCCTCAGGAAGACTGAGGTTGAACTTCCTGTATTCCTCACCCTCCTAGGCAGTGGGAACTTGGAGTTCGACTTGATTAGATTCCTCATCAAATAATGTGATATTTCCATTGGGGTGTTTGCGTGGAGTACAATTCTGACCTACCTGACCATTGTTCATCAAGCCACTCCCCTAGACTCAGCACTGGGCTCGGTGCTTTCCCATAAGGAGTTCCACCTGAGGGTCTTCACAGATGGTGATGCCGTGTCCTTTGTTAACGTGGTCCCTTGTTTCTCAGCCCTGCTAGGAAGGGTGTTGTCCTCACTGACATCGTTCCCTTCTCCACAACAAAGGGAAAAGCTGGCAGGAGGACCCTGGGTGCCTTCCATGGGGCCTTCTGGTTAGCCCCAGGTTAAATGGGTTCTCCCAGGAAGTCCCGTGGGAGGGGACGAGGTGCTGGCCGCGTTGCTGCGGTATTCTAGCTAACTGCGTGGGCCCTGGAGCCAGGGGGCCGGGCACAAACCTTTCTGCCACCACTCACCAGCTGGCAAAGTCAGTTGGCCTTTCTGTTCCTCACGCCTTCTCTCTGTCAGACACAAATGGGAGCAGTGCCTACCTTGGAGGGCACCGGGATCACTGGCTCAATGGGTCCATGTAGGGTGCTCAGCAGCACCCGGTACAGAGCGCTTGTCTTGTACCTGCGTTTTCTCCTCCAGTGTCTCTAGAGCGTCTTGATTGGGAGGTCCTGGCTTAGCCTGGGTTCTCCAAGCTGTCAAGATGGGACGAAATGCGCAGGGATTTTATTAGGGGAAACATTTGTGAGAGAGAGTGGGACGGGAGGTGGGGGAAGCTGGAGGACCCTTCAGACAGGCCTGGAGCCGGTGTGACCCAGCGAGGAGAGGGAGCAGGTGGGAAGGTGCAGTGGAAGCCTTCTGGCCCCCCAGGTTGTAGGAGAGGACTGAGGCCAAAGCAGGACATCAGAGGAGAGCCTGTGTGTCCTTGGCCCAGGCCCGAGTGAGCTTTCCTGCTGCGCTGAGGGGGGCTGGGAGCAGCCTGGGGGAGGCAGGGGCTCAGTGTAATCACTGGATGGACTCAGAGGCAGCGACTGACACCATAGCCCTTTACACTCCCTGTGGGTGTCAAGGACAGAGGGTCCTTTTGCAGATGGTCCCCATAGACCCCTCCAGACCTTGAGCTCCTTGAGGGCTCTGCCTCATCCCCTGCTGTAATCCCAAGGCCCATGAAAGTGTGCATCAGTATTTGGGGGAGGAGCAAGCAGGTGCCGTCTGTGACTCGGCTGTGGCGGCCAGCTCTGTTTTCAGGCTGGTTTCCTTGCAGGGCAGAGCTCCGAATATTATCTTCTCGGTCTCCTCGCTTTCTAGATATTAACAGATGACTTACATGTGAGCTCAGTTGGCTGGTCTGTACTTCCTCTTTGAGCAGAGATTCCTTTCGTGTGTGAGATGCCGAAAATGCCCGCCCAGCTTTGTCTCCTACCACCATTTGAGAAGTAGTTCCTACAGCCGCTCCTTTGCCAATACCACCACCGAAGCTACCCCTAAAAACTGAAGAACAGTTTTAATGAAAAGGGCCTATTTACATCCCTTTTTCTGCAAATCCACTGCAAAAATTTTGAGACTGTGAGTGACATTTAAACCCTTCCAGATATTCCTATGCTAGAGGGAGGCTGTTCTTGCAACAGCTTCAAATAGTACAATCTCTTTACATTTCACCTGTGACCTTTCTTTCATAGAATGTCAACAATATATAAAACAAATGTTTGAGGTTTCCAAGACAGGTTTTGGTGCTTGGGTAACCAACACTCTTGCCAATATTCACATTCATTATTCAGAAAGTGTCTTTGGAGTACCTTTTTTATGAGGCTGATTTGCATATGCATGTCTCTTTTGTACTTCATGCTATCTGAGCATGGCACACACTCCCTTTTTAAAAAAAGAAATCCTTTCACATGATGATAATATTAAGAGGGTTTTCTTAAATTAAGCATCCTGACAAACTGCTCTTCCTTGGCGAACCATGCATTGAGTGGTTGGCGTTTGAAAAACAAGTTAGAAACAAAACAAGATTTGCTTTTGCATGAAGGAACAATAGATGCCCCTGGGCAATCTTATTTGGAACCCTGCATCTAAGAATTTTTACATACCTACTAGTGCCAGAATTTTGTCTGCTTCGTCTCATTTAATTCTCACAGCATCCCCGAAAACTGGGGGTTATCATTCCCATTTTATAGATGAAGAAAGTGAGGCTCAGAGAGAGGGGTTCACTTGTGAACAGTCCTTGGGTTAGTAACTGGGAGCACAGGGTCCTGCTCTCAGTGCTGTCTGAGTGCACAACCAAGGTTGTGTCCCCTTTGCTGCTCTCCAGCTCACAGCGGAGGTGGTGACTGGGCCACATGAACAGCCCACCCTGACCACCTGAATCAGAACCAGGGAAGCTGCACCCACGCATCTGCTCACAGAAGCCCTGTCCCAGAAGGTCCCCATGTGCAGCTGGGGTTGGTGGAATGACTGCCCTGGGAGATGCACACTTCAGTCCATGGACAGCGAGGAGGCTTAGTTTGAAACAGTTGTACCTTCCGCATTGGACTTTAGTGTAATTATGCTGCTCAGTTTGAGGGAGAAACAAAGAGGTTTATGCTTAAAAGGGAATGGGTTGAGTTTGGGCCCAAGAAACTTAGGCAAGATGTGCCTTCTGTCAGGAAGGAAAATGGAATAGAAAGCCTATTAGTTGTATTCCCCTGATCCACCCTCCATTCTGGTAATGGCACACTGATGTTTTTGGGGGAGCTAGCCACCCTCCCCTCACTATGAGTACATGACTGGCTGTAAACATAGGCACGTGAGCCAGGCCTGGCCAGTCAGGACATGGTATCCTTCAGCTCAGTGATTGGTTCAGGATGGGCACATGACCCAAGCCAACCGGTCTGGTTCAATCAGCCATTCTTAAGAGTTTTGCTTGGATTTCAAAAGGGATGCACTCTTTTCTTTTTCCTGTTAGATTTGGGTCCGTGAAAGCCTGGTGCTATAGGGAACCTTCTTGGTTTCACAAGGGAAGAGCTTATCTGAGAATGGAGTCAATATCGATGAGACAGGGGTGAGAACTAGAGAGAGACCAAGTCTAACATTTGTTATTTGAGCCTTGGACCCAGCTGAAGCTATGCTTATAAACTTCACCATTATGGGAGGCAATAAATCCCCCTTTTTGCCTAAGACAGTTTGGGTTGTGGTGGTTTTTTTCTTTTCTTTTTGTCACTTATATCTCAAAGTGTTCTAACTGACCCAGAATATCAAACATCAAATTCACATACATTTAAATGAAGGAAACATATTTTTTTGGTAGCAACTGCATCTAGCTATTCATTCCACAAATATTTTTTGAGCTTCTGCTTGTGCCACTCACACTCCTATTTGCTATAGGAGATTCAGAAGCAGCTCTCAAGGGACAGATGGTCCAACTGAAAGAGGGTTTGAAACAGAAGACAAAGGTAAAACAAGGTGGGTAGGGAGGGTGCCCCAAGAGACATAGATCGTATGGTAGAGAGATCCAGTGTGCAACGTGCACACTGAGGGAGGGCTTCTCTTCTAATCACAGAACTATAACTTCCTGCCTGAAGCCCAGAAGCCCAGCTCAGTGCCTGGCTCAGGAGAGTGCTCAGTAAGTCCTCAAAGGATAAATGGCTTTGTGAAGGGTGTAATGCTGAGAAAAAGGATAGCTGAACCCTTGAGCCAGGCCTCAAGGCAGAAAGGTGAGAAATCACAGACTCCTGCTCATAAATCACACTGACTGGATGGTTTGGTGGAAGAGAGAATGCTTTACTGTTCAAAAGGAGAGGTGCAAACTCAGTTCCAATTGCATGGTCAACAGCCAACTGATTTCTGTCCTTTGGTTCCTATGGGAACCTCCTAGGATTGGTTTCTGTCCTTGGGTGTCTTGATACATTGTTCTTTTTAAATAAATAGAAATATCATTACTGATTATTTTCCAGATTATAATTTTTCTGTGCTTACAAAACTGTTATGGACTACATAAAATTATAAAGAAGAAATAAATTCTCATAATCCTATAGAACAACTATTTCAAACACACACACACACACACACACACGGAACCATACTGACTTAATCCACTTGAACATTATGTCATATCTCTCCTTGTCAACAAACAGAGCTGTACATGATTATTTTAATGACTGCTGAGTATTTCATTTTAGGGAGGAACCAAAATTAATTGAACCAATTTTCTGCTATTGGACATTTAGGTTGATTCCAGTTTTATGCTATTACAAAAACACGAAGTAAATGAACATCCTTCAAGCTAAACCACTACACATTCTAATACGACACATTCCCTTTGGTTAAATTTCTAGAAATGGAATTGCTGAGTAAAATGTATGCTTTGAAAGCTCTGTGACACACATTGTCAGTCTGACGTCTGGTATTTACTTTTAGAAGGGCCCAGTCCTCTACACTCTCACCAATACTGGGTATTATTATGTTTCTTTCTCTTCTATCTGATGGGCAGGGAGGTGTATGGCCTTGCCAATCATGTTGGGCAAGGGATCCTGTTGGTTTCTCCTGTCTCTTCCCATGAAGGTCCCTGCCAAGGAGACCTTTCTCTAGACATGGGTGTGTCCAGAACAGCCAGGTGCTCACTCTGACCCTCTGGGAATCTAGTTCCTAGGTTTAGAGAGGCTAGGAACCTCTTTGTCTGGTCTCAGGCTCCAGAAGAATTACCTCTGTCTCCCATTAGTGTTTCCTTTATTTTTTTATTTTGAACTGAACTGGAGGCCTCACCGCATTCGGGAAGCACACCCCTGTTCAGCATGTGGGTCCGCACAGGCCGGGGCCGGGATTCGATCCTCAGTCCCCGGGGCTTCAAAGCGAGCGCTTAACCCGCTGAGCCATCCCGGCTTCCCCCATTAGTGTTTCTTCGAGTACTCGGGATGATTAGTTCCTGACACTGTGGAAGCAGAGGGTGAGAAAAAGCACAGGACCCATTAGCGGGCTGGAGGCACTGGGCATCCCCAGGTCTCTGGGTGGCAGTACGGTCTCTCATCGTGCCATAGTCCCACCCGCTTTAAAGAGATCCAAGGAAACCACTGATGGATCCGGCATGAGTCTTATTAGAAAGCAGCCTACTTTATTCTTGCCACAGCGATGATGTTCTCCTTTCTCCCCATGAAAATTTAACACTGCACTAAGCAAGGAGTCTTGTTCTTAATTGCTGGGCACTCCCTCAATTGAACCATTTCCGGGGATACCAAATGATAATCAAGAGAAGACCCGGTGTGAGAACAAGCCGCTTTAATCAGGAGGGGTGCTCCTGGGAGTGTCTGCAGACCAGATTCAGAACCAGTATCCCTTGTTCTCGTAACAACTAGTTACTGAAGGTCTGCCCTGGGGCACACCCTAGGTTAGCTCAGAGCTAGTGCAGGAAGATTATTGCTTATGGTCTTCTAAAGGAATTTCCCCCAAGTTCTGAAGGCCCAGTCATACTGAAGCCATATGGGGCAGTGAAGAAGCACAGGCCTTGACGTTGTGGGGACCTGCGCTCCATTCTTACTTAAATGCTGCTAACACCCAGCATTTCTCCTCTCTGAGCCTTCGTTTTCTCATCTATGAAATGGGAGTGATAACAACCCTCACTTCCTAGAGTTGTGAGGATTGAGCAAGGTGATCCATGCAAAGTGCTTAGCAGAGAGCTTGATGCACAGCAGGCACTCAGCTAGTCTTAGCTCTATTATGACTATCATTTGTGAAATGCGGAGAATGACGCCAATGGTATTGAGCCATTGTAAAGAGGTAATGAAATAAGGCCTGTAAAGTACCTGGAAAGTTCTCATACTATGGCAGTTACAGGGCTGCTTTTCTATGTTTTCTATGTTGTTCTATGTTAGAAATATCCCTCTCAAGGGGTGAGACATGGGGAGGGGCAGGGAGACTTTGGGTCTAAGGGAGCTGTTGAATTTTTGAAACAGAAGTTGTAGATTTTGAGTTCCAAAGGCATGCTCCTCTTCTGGAAGGTTCTCCAGTAAACATGCAACAGGAAGGAAATTGCTATTTGAGAACATGGAATGTCTATAGTTGCTTTTTGAATGATAGGGTAATAGTGGAATTCATCTGGAGAAAAAGTGAGGGATAAGAGCTTTGGGGAGGTGAGGGGAAAAGGGCCAGTGACCCAAAGAGACGACCTAATAAGAGATGGTCTGGTTAAGCGGTCGTCGATGGGTTTTCAGTCACTACCCATGCCAGTGTTCAGTTTGAAGTGCCCCTGCCACCCTCACCCTGTGCTGCGCTTACCGTCTTTAGCCTCCAGATTTTATACAGGTGTCTGTTCTACACAGAGCCTGGACTGGTGGTACTTGGGAAATGGAAGGGAGGAGGCTTTGCTCATGCTAGAGAAGAGGCTGGGAATGTAAGTGCTGAGCAGAACCCAGAGCAAGAGGGGACAGAAACCCATGTTCTTGAGCTCTTGGGGAAGCCTTTGGACCTATCACCAACAGTTCGGTGACAATGGAAGTTGTCTTAATTGGGTAATAAAACAAAGGGTGGCTGTCACAGAGGGCTGAGGAACTCAAATAAACCTTTGGGACCAGTTACTTATTAAGTAGGTTTCTGGGAAGGTCTCCTGAAATCCAAAGTACTTGAAAACAAAACAAAAACAAAATACAACATATGCATGAATGTCTGGAGAGTACATGGTGCCAACATTTTTGAGAAGCCAAGACTGTTGATTTCTGCCACAGTAGAGATGAGCTTCGACGACTCAAAATTGTGTGTACATTAACCTTGACTATGACTTTTCCAGCTCCAGAGGGGCCAATTTCACACTCAGGGCACACAATATTTTCTGGGTGCCACCTCAAGCTTTGGCATTGTAATCAATGAACAAGAGCTTAATGATGAATTAGAACACTCCATTTGGGTATAAATTATGGGGCACTTAAAGCACAAACTAGAAAGTTCTCCTTATCTTGCCTATTGGTTGTATAAATATCCACCAGCCATGTGGTTATAGGTTCGCATATTTCCCTTTATGGTTTAATTAATAATAATTAGTAATTATTGGCCTCAGGTCCTCTCTTTCCCACTGCTCTATGATTGTATGAAGGCTGGGATGGAGTCTGTTGTGTTCTCTAGTCATGGGCTTGGCACATCGCAGATACTTGATAAGCACAGGGAGGTGAAAGATTTATTCCTTATGGCCTAGAAGTTATGGCTCTTAATTTAATTTAATTTTTAACCTTAGATTGCTAGTCCTTCTTCCCTTGCTTCTATGACATATAGGTATTTCTTTATTAGTGCATTTAGTTTTTACCCGATCACTAGGGCAAAGAAGAAATGCAGCTAAAGAAATAGGTGAGTTTTCTTCTGACATGATAAGCAAATCTTAAGAGAATGGAAAATTTTCTTCAAGGGGATATTTGGAGAATTGGTAAAGATGACGCTGTAAATCTCAGACATGGACAGACACTCCATTTTAAACTCTATCGTATTAATCTATGATTACAGCTTTTCTCACTTCTAACATTTGAAAAAGAAATATACCTTGTCACTGTGACTTTAGATTACAATGCTTTATGAAGGTTTTAAGCCCAAGGACACTGAAAGAGCAAATCTGTACCAGAAAAATATAAGCAAGAAAATATGCTTTCATGATGCTAAAATTTCTGTGTTGCTACCATCGTGAGCAGATGCATTTCTATGTAAAGCACACACATTTGAGTGCCAGATTGCACCTAGATTTAGCAGCCCTCAGAAAAATTGACCATTGCTATAGCCTCTACCAGAGAGTCAATCAAATGAAATAAGGTTTTCTTTAATGTTTTCCAGAAAACTCAATGGCCTGCAAAGGGTGAATGGTTAACATTGTCAAGGCCCGAAAATCATAGTCACTCTGATTTTATTAAATTGAGTAGCTGATTTCATTAAATTGAGTGGTGGCTAAAATTGTTGATAATGGGGTATGATAAGAGGTTCAAGAGCATTTGAAGATCCACAGACCAGGATTCCAGACCTAACGCAATAGCTTACAAAGGAGGAGACCTTGGGCAAGTCACTCATCCTCAATCCTCACTTTCTTCTCTGTGAATTGGGTTTAATAATAGTTCCTGGGATTGCTTTGTAGAACGCTCACCCAGACCTGGCCCAAGTAAATGCTCAGCAAGTGGAAGCTGGAATGCTCCTTTGTTCCCTCAGCTCAGGGTGGTTGAGGTCCACCTGTGGGTATAGTTGTGAGCTAAACAGTCCAAACCAGGCCGTCTGGTTGAGTAAGAATTTTAAAGAGGATTGACATAGTCAGAAAACAATTTTCTTCCACTTTGGAGGTTTGGTTCATTAGAAGCAGGGCCCCAAGGAGATTTCTGGGGCCATTAGGAAATTCAAGTCTCCATTGTCTTGGGTATGATGCAGAGACTTCTGTGGCCAATTTTTTCTCCAACTAAATGCACTTGAGAGAAGAATCTTGGAAGCAGGAGTAAAGGAGATTACAATGAGAAAAACATTGAAAAGAAAGGTGGAAAATTGCTATGTGGTAGGCTGACTTGCTCTTACAATGACTTGCTCATATATACATATATACATAAAAAGCCAGATTCCCAAATGCTTTGCCCCGGACACCTGGAGGCTCAGAGGGAAAGTGGCCACAGTCAGGGAGAGAGTTCACTGCGTTTGCTGGCCTCCGGGATCGTGGGGTGTGTGCTGAGGGGTGGCCCTGCTTGGCCACCAGATGTCTTCTGAGGGAGGGCACCTCCAGGCTGCGCACACCTTGCTCTCTTGCATGGCAAGCCTGGCACTAATTGACCTGCTGTTTTCTTTATCTCCTTGTTAATAGCTTTTCTTCTCTGCTCCATCTGGGACCCTGGGAGGAGGTCCCATCCCCTCCCTGCAGGGCAGGGCACCGCCCAACTCTCTCTGTCAGTTCTGCTATTTTTAGACATGCCTTCTGGAATCTGATATCTGTCCAGGGAAGAGCCAGAGGGTTCAACCACATGGAGGGGCAGCCACGTAGGCCCGCTGTAGGTCCCCAGATGCAGGATGCTCAGAGCTCCCCTGAATGCAGCAGCAAGCCTTCCTAGGAGGGTCCCCACCACTACCCCTTGCCCTGGGTTCTGGGGGACCCACGGCCTGTGTGTGAAGTCTCCCGGCAGTTCTGGGAGATTTGGAAGCACCGTCACTGTGTTTATTAAATGAAGGAGGCAGAGCTGCCAACACCCCATAAATGCAGAGACAGGGCAGCACGGTGACTCCCGCCAGCCGTGGTCTGTTCTGCGTCCTCTGATTGAGCACACTCTTCCTCAGCACCTGCTGTGCGTCAGGCGCTGACCCACTCCCACTCCATGCGCTGTGGGAGTGTGACTTGCCTGTGTTTCTCTACAAAACCCTCTCGGGTGGGTGCTTCACACCCCGGGGCAGAGTGAACCAGTAGAGTCCAGGGAGGTCAGGGGTCTCTTCTGGCTTTCCCAGTGACCATTCCTGGGATTTTTTTCTTGGGAAATTTGCTTCCCTTCCTCCCAGCAGGTTTGCATGGGAGTGACCTCATTCTGATTAAGTGGGCCAGGGGGGCTTGATTGACCTAAGCCCATCAGTACATCTCGCTCCTGGCCAGGGGGATGGGGACAGGGGCAGAGGGTGATCGGCGTGGGCCAATCAGACCACATCCAGGGCAATGACCCTGTGTTGGAGGAGAGAAGCTTTCTTGAGCCACCTGGGAGACATGAAGAGAAAAGTTGAGGAAGGTGGCAAAGGGAGGTGGGGAGAATGCCAGCCTTGGGTGACAGACCCAGGGTTTAATAATTTTATTTAAAACTACCCAGTTTTTTAAATGGAAGGAAATTTTATATGATTATCACAAATGGCAAAACAATATTGCTTACCATAAAAGAGTATGTTGAAAATAAAACCATATTATTAAATTCTGGTTTGATTTTGCTGCTAGCTATAATTGTTGAGCCTAAGCCTAAACCTTGTTCTCTTTCTTAAAGTCAGATTTTAGAAAGTTATTAGAGAGAGGTCAAAGACCACCCCCCAATGAAGGTTTCTCCTTGGCAATATCAAGGATTGAAAGAGAGTCTGTTTAATTGCATGTCCACTTTCCACAAAACTCATCTGCCTGTCCTTGGTGTGTGCCTCACATGTGAGGTACAGTATCTGTACTTAGTAGAGATGATAGGAACATGTTAAGCATGGGAAGCTCTAGAAAGATCATGTTATAAAGGATCCATTGGAGATACGAATTTTTCTATCTCTGGCCATTTTGGAATAGTCAGCCAAGGCCATCTGCAGCTGGTGGCCGTGACTCTAGGTCCCATTATCAACCACCTTTTTGATGTCCATTTCGTTCATTCAGTATTAGTTTAGTGCTGTGAAGTCCCAGCCTTTCTAGTTGCTTTGGGTTCCTCAGTGACCAAAACAGACAAGAATCTCTGCCCTCACAAGACATATTCTACTGCAGATACAAATAATAAATTCATAGCATAATGAATAAGCACATTACTATGACATTATTTCACTTTTGCCCTCACAGCACCTTTATGAAATAGGGCAGTAGTATTAAATGATGCTATTGATGAGAAAACTAAGGCTCAGAGAGGTTAAGTGACTTGCCCAAAGGCACAGAGCTAATGAAGAAGTAAGAACAGAATTATGATCCTTAACTCTTAACCCAGTGCTCTTTCCATTAAAATTTTCTTTAACAAGGAAAAAATTTTTGTTTTTATTGTTTTTTTTAAATTTAATTTTATTAATTATTATTATTATTTTTTGAGTTTATATATATATTTTTACATTTGATGCTCCCTGGGGAAACGAGGAACTTAATGAAATAGCAGAAGACTTGAGTATTGCCTGGTACTGTACTTAATATGTAGGGGCATTCAGTAAATATTTGAGTATAGGTTATTTGAGTTTTTTATATTCCTGGCACTAGTCTAAGTCCTAGGGCACAAAACAGGCCTTGCCCTGATGGAACTTCATGTTTAGTGATAGAAAGTAAAATTGATCAAATATTGGTGTTAAAGTTAATAAAAATACACATGATGACTATATAGTATACAATCAGATTGTAAATCTTAGTATATAAGCTAAGCTTAATTTTTTTTTTCATTCATTACATGTATAGTGAATACCTACTAGATAATATGCAGAACTTTAGTTCTGTTCACTTTTATTGTAAGAAAATATTTAGCCACTTTGTCATAAATTCCACTTATTTATATTATTGATGGACTAGCAACCTATGCCAAACACTGTTCTTTATGGGGAAGCTTTGTATAGACCCCTGTCTTGTATAGAGTTAATCCATTTTTGGTGCTCAAAATGGAAAAGACTGAAAAGGGAGTGTCCGTTTGCATAAAGACCAATTGTACTTCCCTTCTATTAATAGATGAATGAACGCGTAATCTCACCATGCCCATTTAGTGCATATGGAAGGAGAGGCAAGCGAGAGGTAAATGCCTTCCTACAGTCTCTCAGATAGTTGGCTGTCGAGGGAGCTTGGGTGCTTTCTGAGTCAAGGGCTCTGCTCTGTCCCCTGGGTGGACCAGGGATAGGTGGGTGGAGCAGAGTGGTAGATAGGGAGATGTATAGCCTAGGATAGGTCACCTCTCTCTGAGGGTCTAGGTGGCTTGATTCAAGGACAGACCTTGAAGGATAGTTTGTTCTCTTGAAATGCAATCAGCCAAAGAGGTCTGAGTCCAGACTAAGAGCACACAGTCTTGAATGATGCTGACACCCCTGTTCTGCCAGTTGCTGGAACAAGAAATGAACCTCGCAGGACCTCTGCTTCCTCCTCTTACAGTAATTGTCTCCACTCAACAGGGTGGTTCCCAGGTCTCCGTGAGGTTATCCAGGGGAAGCCAGCAACACAGTACCTGGCACAGTACCTGGCACTTAGTGGGCATTAGCTGTCACTATTAATTATTATTTTTTAATGAATTTTCCTCTTGAATAAAAGTCAACTTGTACATGGTACTTCTGAGGCAGGAAGCGTGGGTTCTTCAGGACATCTTCCATAAGTACTGAAGGACACAGTAGACTGCAAACTGATGTACTGTACTCTGCACAAGTAAGCAGCAGCCTGTCTGATTGTGGGGATGGTTGAATGGTGATCCCATGGGATGAGTCAGCTCATCGAAGCTGCTTCTCTCTAGCTAAAGGCCTCTGGAGGTTTTGCATGTTTCTCTCCTGGAGCTGGCAGGGGGACGGCCCTCGGTTGGTTGGTCATTCCGCATAAGAGTTGTTGCTGGCTTCCCAGTCACACCCGGTTCCCTGAGGAACTCCACTGGCTTGTTCTCCCTCCCTAGTTGGGCCAACCAAGGCACAGCTCAAGAGTTCAGTCTGGTTTCCAGCCTGCCCTGCCCTGGCATATCTGTGATCCCACTCAGGCTCACAGGATAAATGCAGAGCTGACTTTTTTGGCCTCCTGACAAGAGGGCTGTGTGGGTGAGGAAACTCTCAGAGAACATGCATTTGGCTGTGGGTGTAGCCTCGGTTATTACTTTTAAATCTGTAAACAGTTAGTACATGGGCTTTCATTTGTACTCTCGGTTCATAGCCATAAATTTAGAGCCAGGCTTGTCTCCAGCCCCCAAATATAATCTAGTAGATCCACTGGACTTGGTGTGAAGACTATGGGTACAATCTTAAGATAGCAGAGACAAAGAGGTGGCATTTCTATTATATAATCTATTGGGATCTCTACCCTGGCCTCCCCACCGCTTCCTAGACTCATCAGCATGGTATCGACCACCTGGACAATTGACTGAATTAACATGTATGTTAGCATGGAGACCATGTTATGTGATTGAGCTAGATCGATCCCAAGCATTTCGATAGGAATGTGTCCAGGGAAGAGGTGCTCTGCCATGTGTGAATTGATTGATTAGTGTATTAGTTATCTATTGCTGTGTACCACATTATCCCCCAAATAGTTGCTTAAAAAAACCCAGCATTTATCATCTCATAGTTTTTGCAGCTTAGGTCTCTCACAGGCTGCAATGAGGTGTTGGCTGGGGCTACAGTCCTCTCAAGGCCTGGCTTCAGAAGCATTGGCTGCTCCAGCTCCCTCACATGGTGGTTGGGGGAATTCACGTTCTTGTGGACTACTGGACTCGCTAGTGATCGGCTGGGGAACATCCTTAGTTCCCTAGCCCGTGGGCCTCTCCACATGACAGTTCAAAATAGCTTGCTTTATCAGAATGAGCAAGAGAGAAAATAAGAGAAGGAACATGAGCAAGATGGAAGTTTTAGTTTTTTGTATGCTGTGTAGTTTCAGAAGTGGCATTCCGTCTCTTTTGCCATATTCTGTGTCTCAGAAGCAAGTCGCTAGGTCCAGCCCATACCCAACAGGGAGGGGATTATACAAGAGTATGAATACAGGAGGCAGAGATCCCTGGAAGTAATATGAGAAGGCTGCCTATCACATTTGTTCATTTGTTTGTTCATTCATTCATTCAACCTAGAGCTTTTCAGGCACTGGACATTGGCCTTCACTCATAATACTAAACTAGTTTATCTCAGATCAACATTTTGTGTTACACAGGAATTTTTAAGGATTAGAAATTTAGATTAGGATTGTTGCTACTATTTTAATTTATAAATTTTCACTCTTTATGTGGGAGATCACATTAATTCATTTTCATTTTCATGTATGTAGAAAATCCTCTTCCTGTTTGAAAATAAAGATGTTTTCTCTGATTCACTCTGTGAGGCCAAGGCATTTATTGAAAGAATAAAAAATATACTACATACATGACAACTGAATAAGGAGAGAAATCTGTTTAAATAAATAAGATGGTGTAGGTTGATTCACCTAACCAAATTATGGTTATTTTATTAACACTCCAATCGGATTCCAAATCCTTATTCTATTTGCTGAGGTAAATTTATTTAACACGAGGCCTTGACATCTTTTAAAATAATTAGGCTTCTAAATGAAAGTTTAATTTTTAATCATTTGCTTTGCTAAAAGAGAAGCAAATGAGAGAATAATATGACAATTTAAAGGATTTGCAGTAGATCCCCCAGCGCTGGAAGAGATGTGACTATTTCCTGAGTGCTGCTGAGTCATGGAGGAATTTTAAAGTGGTAAATTATTGCTTTGATTGAAATACAACCAGAGGCAATTAGAAGCCAACAGAGGTGAAGAAGGTCAATGCTCCCTAATCAATCGCTGACCTTAATGGGGGTACGATCTTCTAACACCACATCCTGTGCTCCAGTGGACTTCCGGACCCAAGATTCAGGGTGGTGCAAATCCCATTAGGAAAAAAAGCCAATTCCCAGGGAAAAAAAATAGAATGAAAACCAATTTAATCTCAGAATGAAAGAGGTTGACACTCCTGTATATTTGCAAATAATGAAAGCAATACGATAGTAGAGACCAGTTAGTTTGTTTTAGACCAGTTAGCATGCTTTTGGTTTGTTTGCTTTTTAAATCACTTTCTAGCATTGAATATATAACATCTGCCCAGTTCAGGTTATGAATGTGAATTCATGTAAGAGGTGCTTTGAACCAGAATTACCAAATGGTGAGTGAAAAACAGAGCCATTCTTAATGAATAACTCTCTAGAATGGGTCTGATTAAGGAGGTTTTACTCCTTCATTATATAACAGTCTTTCAGAAAACCAAGTTTTGTCTCTCGCTCCAGGAACTGTGAGTTGTATTGATTCTCTTTACCTCCTCACATTCCTTGTTGCTTCCCATGACAGGGGACACAATTTCAATACCACGTGTGCTTATTTCCTTGAAATAAAATGAAAAAGGCAGAGAAGGGAAATGTGCTTATGATTGTGGTTTGTTGGGCTGCTTCAAGGTGCTGAGTTCAGAGTGAGGGTTCATTTTGCGGTGACCCTGACTTTAGTAACCTATTTTTTGTTTGTTTGATTAGTGGTCTCAGATCCTTTTAAAACCAGTGGGAGTGCAGTAATATTCATAGTAGTCTGAGTCTTTCCGAGTTCATACATGAGTTTTTAAAAAGCTTACTATCATTATTATTTATTGCACCAACAACCGTATAGCACTGTTAATATAAATCAAAATGAAAAACAAAAGTTTACCCACAATCCTGCTCAAATTTCATTTTTCAAGTTGCCTCCCAAATGTTGGTTATGCACAGAAGTATTTTTCACACAGCTATAATAGTAGGATAGGTAATATTTTGTATTTTACTTTTAAACTTAAGGAGTCATATGCATTTTTTCAATGTTCCACTATTCAATTAAAATGCTAATATCTGCATAATATTCCTTTGTATGGTGAGACCATAATTTACCTAATCGCTTTTCAATTATGCACATTTAGATGAAATATAGTATATAAATATTTCTCAAAATGTATTTTTGTAGTATGATTAAAAAAATTTTTTTTTGATTATTTTCCTGTTTTAAAGTCCTGAAAGTGAGGTCAAAGGATATGAATATTTTTTTTTTAGCATAGTGCAAATTTATATCCCTAATGAGTTGTACTCATTTACACTGTAATTTTTCACCATAGCAGTTTTACCAGTTAGCTTTGGGAATTCTCATTTAAATGTTTTTCTTCTTGAATGGCTAGGAAGTGGGTATATTTTGATATCATAATATCATTTGTCAACAGGAAAAAATGGATGTTATTTTCAAGTCTTTGCTCTTGTTCTCTGGGGAAAGAATGTGAGGACACTAATTCCTTAGAGTTTTAACTCATTTCTTAAACTAATAATTAGGAACCAAACCCAGGAAATATGACTCAGGTATCTCAGCATAATTTAAGTTCTCATATTCCCTCGCTTTCTTTTGTCCATCTTTAGCTGGGACACGAGAAGTAGAGGAGGCTATCGATGGGACTGAGGGTGTTATAGTCTTACTATTTCCCAACTTGTTCACCTGATGCTCTGTCATTCCCCTGTGTCTCTGCTCATGTGCTTCATTTAGCCTGGAAAATTCTTTTCTCCTATCCCCATTTTAATGACTGTGGTAGGCAGAATTCTAAAAATGGCTCTCAAGCTTCCCCTGCTCTAATCCCTGGAACCCACTGATATGATGAGTTATTATGGTCATGTTCTGTTATGTGGCATTGTTGACTTTGGTAGGTTTATCTGGGTGCCCCTCACTTAATCACATGAGCCCTTTTCAAAACAGAGTTTCCCCTTCTGTAGCAGAAGGAGACATCATAAATTTGAAGCTCAAGGGGCCTTTGACACACCAAGGCTGGTTCTAAGATGGAGGAGGCCCTATGCCAAGGAATGTGGGTAGGCTTTAGTAGCGGACAGGAGCCCCCAGCTGACAGGCAGCAAGGAAATGGGGACCTCAGACCTACAAAAGGAACTGCATTTGGCCAACAACCTGAATGAGCGTGGAAGTGGGTTCTTTCCTAGAGCTTGTGCATAAGAGCCCAGCTGGCCTTGATTTTGGCCTTGTGAGACCCTAAGGGGAGAACCCAGTTGAGCCCACCTGGACGCTGACCCATAGAACTGAGAGGTAAACGTGCGTGTCAGTTTCAGCTGCTAAGGCTGTGGTAATTTGCTATAGCAACCACAGAAAACTAATCCAATGGCATAGAAAGAGGGTTGTCAGAAATAGTAGAAATTACTTTTCTGGGGTGCCAATTTTAAATAATTTTATTTAAGATATCACATTTTCTACTTTATAATACAGCACTTACAAACTGTATCTTTAGTTCCTTTCCTTGTGCACATGTTTCATATTCAAGTATCAAAAATGCTCAGTTTTTACTATACATGTAAAGCAGCTCAACTTTAAAACTGCCATGGCATTTGCTACAAATTTGGGTCCTTCCATATTTTCTGTAGAACAATGCTAAGTCTGCTTAAGGCTGGCTTAATCCACCTGTTCAATGGTGGGCCCGTAGGAGGCACCACAAGGAAGAGGGGCTGCACCATCAGGGAAGCCCCCAGAACCCCTCCTGGCGTGCCTCCTGCGCTCTGGGACAGCCTGGTAGTGATGGGGTTGCAGACTTTTTTCCAGCACTTCCTGCTGATGTTCAAATTATTCCTTCTTTGCACTTTGATTCTTATCAAGTCAGTTGAAGATTTCGTTGCACTTGTCAGGAATTTTCTGTGTGTCATCGTCATTGATCTTGACTTAGAGCTTTTCATCTTGAACAGTTGCTTTCATGTTGACTGCGTAGGATTCAAGTGAATTCTTGGAAGACACTGTTTCCCTCTGCTTCTCATCTTCAGCTTTGTATGTTGCAGCTTCCTGGACCACACAGTCAATGTCTTCCTTGCTTTGATGACCCTTGTCATTAGTGATGGTAATCTTGTTCCCTTTTCCTGTACTCTTACCCATAGCAGAGACTTTGAGGATGCCATTGGCATTATTATCAAAAGTGACTTCAATCTGGGGCATACCACGAGGTGCAGGAGATATGCCTGTGAGTTCAGATTCACCAAGCAAGCTGTTATCCTTGGTCATGGCCTGCTCACCTTCATAAACCTGAATGAGCACACCAGGCTGGTTGTAAAAGTCACTAGTGAAGGTCTGTGTCTGCTTGGCAGGAATGGTAGTATTGCACTTGATGAGGACAGTCATGACTCCACCAGCAGTTCCAATGCCAAGGAAAGAGGAGGGACATCCAACAGCATCAAATCTGAAATGTTTTCATATTTTTTCTCCAGATAGGATTTCTGCCTGGACAGCTACACCATAAACAACTGACTGCCTTATCGGGGCTGATACTCTTATTCAACTGTTTCCCATTGAAGAAGTTCTGTAGGAGTTTCTGAATCTTGGGGGTAGGGGTAGAACCTCCACCAGGACAATATCATGGATCTGGGACTTGAGTTTGGCATCCCAAAGGGATTTCTTTGTAGCGTCCAGGGTGCTACAGAAAAGGTCAGCAGTCAATTCTTCAAATTTAGCATAGCATGGGTGATAGAGGTATAGAAGTTGATTCCTTTATAGGTGAATCAATCTCAATACTGGCCTGGGTTCTGGAAGAGAATAGACAGTATGCTTAGCACATTCACAAGCAGTATGGAGGCAATGGACAGCCCTCTTGCTCTCACTGATGTCCTTCTTATGCTTGCCCTTGAACCCTGCAATGAAATGCTTGACCATTGGGTTGTCAAAGTCTTCTCCACCTAAGTGGATGTCCCCAGCTATAGATTTGACTTTAAAGATTGCATCTTCGTTTGAGAGAATTGACACATCAAAAGTGCCACCTTCCAAGTCAAGGATCAGAACATATCTTTCAGCTCCAGCCTTTTTGTAATAGCAGCAGCAGTTGGCTCATTGATAAGTTTAAGTACATTGAGACCACCAGTAGTTCTATTAAAAGCATCTTTGGTAGCTTGATGCTGAGGGTCAATGAATTAAGCAGGTACTATGACAACAACATTGATAACAGTCTTCCCAAGATAGGCTCCTGCAATTTCTTTCACTTTGGTCAAAACCATAGATGACACTTCTGGATAGAAACTTTGGTCTCCCTCTTGTATTCTTCTTGGACCTTGGGCCTGCCAGCATCATTCACCACCTTGAAGGGCCAATGCTTAATATTGGGTTGTATAACAGGATCATCAAATCTACACCCAATCAGGTGTTTGACATAAAAAACCATGTTGATGGGGTTTCATTGCAATTTCATTCTTTGCAGCATCATGCACCCATCTTTTGGTATCAGTAAAGATAACATAACTTGAGGTCGTTTAGTTTCCCTGATCCTTGGCTATTATTTTCACTTTTCCATTTTGGAAGATACCCACACAAGAGTAGATGGTGCAGAGATCAATCCAACTGCAGGTCCCTTAGACATGGTTGCTTGAGTGTAGGTGTAGCTTGTGAAAAAGAGAGATCCTGACAGCTGCCCTCGTTTTTAATGAGCTAAACATTACTTTAACCAACTTGCTGGGCTTGATAGATTCCATGTGTGAGAACTGCTGACTGAAACCCACAACAGCCTGAATACTTTCAACGCGGGGGAATCAAAAGTACTCCTGTCCTTTTCTGCTGCTGTAGGTGGAGTCATTTGCTCCCAGACCTGCTGATGGCTAGTTGTATTGGTTATTATAATTCCATATTTATATGTGTTTAAGTATTAACTCAATCAAGGATGTAAGAAGGTGAACATGAAGTGGGTCCATCTTTCTATGTGGATGCAGTCGAATGCTTTGGAATGAATGGATGAAAGGTGGGCACTAAAGAATGCTATGGAATTAGATGGGTGAGGCAACTAGACAACCAGGAAAGAGCTGTAAAGGTCTAGAAAGTTTTTGCACTCAGCTTGCTCTGTAAGTACCTCTAAATTTTTCCTCTGTGGTAAAGAATTTGAGTTAGAAATTGTACATAATACATTAGGAGGACAGTTTGTATAAGAACGCTGACATGGTGGTCCCCTCAGCAACATCACACTCTAAGAAAAGGGCTTGGCCCTACATTACAAGAATGGTGAATAAAGGCACATGACTTTAAGTTAAAATAAGATGTTTCAGGCATTGGTTTTTTAAATTATATTTGTTGATTCCTCCCACTGATTTTTTTTTTAACTGAACAACTACCTAGTACTTCCCATTATGTCAGATAAGAGTTTCTGTTGTAATATTATAACACACATATGCACACAACAAACACACACAGTGGGTTACAAATCAAATCATGAAATCTGATCACATTTTTGTGAAAAACAAATATTACTAGGTGGGAAAAAGGGACTATTAATGCTGGTAGGATTATGGGACTTTTGCTTATGTTTGTCTTCTGTTATACAAACAAATTACTTTTGAAATAAGGCAATAAAATAAAATAATAACTATCCTTCGAAGTCAAGGTCCAAAATATTCACTCCCTGATGTTTTCCTGGCTTCACTTGAAGCTTCTTTGTAAATCACCTATTTCTATGTGCTTCCATAGATCCTCACTTGTACTTCTAACTTCACACTTAATTAGTTCTGATATTGAGCATGGCCAATTGTGACTTTCCCTCTCATTTGAGAGAAGGGACCATGACTTATGCATATTCATATTCCATAATATCTAGCACAGCTTCCACCATGTAAGTGGTACTTATCAAATAAATGAAGGAACAAATAGTGTGCTAATGTAGTCACAAAAACATCAGAAACTTAAAAAGAAAAAAAAAAACCTTTCTCTTAGTGTCCTTTGGCAAGCGGTTTTAAAATCATACTCCGGCCTGCATAATCCAGGTCATGTGTTTCCGCGTCTTATATAACCTGGAAGCAAAGACCATACACCATACACTCAGGTGCTTTTCTGGGCAAGATGAAAACTGCTTTATGAAAAACAAAGACACGCTCAGCCGTGATGTTCAGGAATGGCACAGATGTCTGCCGGGCTCTGGAGGAATGGACCTGCCGATGATCCCTGGACATTGTCCTCTGTCATGCATCCAGACTACCTGTGAGCGAGCCTCCTGTGTGCGTAGAGGGGCATTTTGGAAGCACTTCCAATTTTGCCTCTCCTGCAAGCTGGCCAGGCCATGTCCTGATTGTGTTAGTGTGATTGCTGAAAATGGAGGGGTCTATTAAAAAGTATAATGGTCACCACTGCCTGACGGATTTGCTTCATGCAACATTAGTGTCATGGTGATGGATTAGCAGAACCTCCAAAGTGGAAAGGCATGTTTCCACAAATATTTTGTATACACATAAATGCGCTCATCAATGGGACTCACTTTCCTTTTGTTTTTTTTAACTTATTGGCCTTTAATATTTGCTATGGACCTCTCAGCGCACGTGCGGCCCTCCCTGGAAGATTCTGATGAGTGACTCTGGGAGAGCCAGAGGAGCCTTGGGGTTGTCTTCTGCCCCTGTTTACGGAGGCTGCCCTTTGCTTCTGAGCTGTTTGCCTTAGAGGAAAAAAAGAGAGAGGAAAAACCCAACCAAAACAAAAACAGAAAGCACAAGGCAGGACTAAGCAACCTCACAGGCTAGGAAAGCTTTGAGAGGCATGTCTTTTCACTAAGAGAGTAGGTCTGTATAGTGATTTGAAAACAGCGACAGAGGCTTTTAGGGAAGGGAGGGCGGAGAGATGACTAGGCAGAGCACAGAGAATTTTTAGGGCAGTGAAAATACTGTGTGCCTGCTGGTGGGAATGTAAACTGGTACAACCACTATGGAAGGCTGTGTGGAGATTCCTCAAAAAATTACGAATGGAATTACCATATGACCCAGCCATCCCTCTACTGGGCATCTACCCAAAAAACCTGAAAACCTTAATCTTTAAAGATGTTTGTACCTGCATGTTCATCGCAGCACTGTTCACAGTGGCCAGAACATGG
>PVKE010015133.1:0-18070 GCA_004027555.1 Craseonycteris thonglongyai
AAGGAAAAAAAAAGGAATTAAATACAGTGTTAATACAATGTTATCTTAACACACAAGTCTTATGGTTCCTGAAGAATACATAATTGTGATTCTTTAAGAAATTACAAATATCACTATACACGCTAGCAATTTTTAATATAACCCCAGCTTGCTAAATCTCAGCTGCTCTATGAATCAATTTTTCTTATCAAGTATAAAGTTTAAATTCAATAAAAAAATTTCTCACTGGTGTGTGACTTCAGTTATATGGAATAAAGTCTAATTTTGGTTTAACAATGCTTCTGTGGGATTGCTATAAGTGTTTATGAACAAAAATTATTAAAATCCGAAAAATGTATTCCATTTTAAAATAATACACTAAACAGTGGGATAAAGAAAATTATTTGTTCAAGAAGCAAATAAATATAATACATACATTCAATTTCTCTAAGAATACTTGCTTTTCAAAACATTTAAGTCCAAGCTTTTAAAGTATCCCAAACCCATAAAGAAAACCAAACAATGAAGCAGGCTACTTCTCTCTTCCTTTTATCTTCCCATCCTACTACATTATCCTTCCTCAGAATTCATTAGCCTTTATCTCCTGTTAACCTATCAACTTAAAAGTGTCACTGTTTTCTCACTCAAGTTCCCCAAAAGTAGCTTTCTTTAACAAGCTACCCATAATTCCTCTTATAGAAAACTTTAAAACCAACCCAGGAAGACTGCCTTTTATGACAGCATGAGGAGTGCCAATGACCAGCTCCCCAGTGAAACAGGTGAAAATTATTTAAAAAAATAAATAAAACATTAAGCCTCTGAAGTGATCCTAAGGGCCTACAACAAATGAAACTTCTAATCAAGAAAATCTACAGAAAGTTGGTGTGGGGATGCCAGGATAGCTCAGCAGTTGAGCACTTGCCTTGCAACGGAGAGGTATGGAGTTCCATTCCTGGCCCCAGCCCGTGCAACCCCATATGCTTGAACCCCATAGGCTCAACTGATAACTGCCAGGATGGCTCAGCAGTCAATGTTCTCCCTCTCATGCAGGAGGCCCCTGGTTGGGTTCCTGCCCCACACAGCCCACATCCACCTGAGTGGAATGAAACCATGTCACAGCCAATGTACAATTATGGAGACTACCCTGGGCCCTTCCTGCTTCTCTCTCTCGCCTTCTGTCAAACAATAAAATAAATCTTAAAAAAAAAAGAAAGTTGGTGAGGAAGACTGTAGTGTCTGAATGAAGACTGCTTCCTTCAACACGCTCAGCAAGGAAGAGAGTCCACTGTAGACTGCTGTAGCCAAGACCACAGGCTGCCTCCGTCCTTAGTCACCAGAGGGCTTTCTTCCTGGGAGGAGCACGACAACAGTGTTCCCCATCTCAGCCACCCATCAGTGAGGCTAAGTCCCCAGCAAGTTTGGTGACGAGATGGGAACTCCCTTCTTTGACCCAGCCCGCATAGGTGAAGTGGACATTCTACCTTGGATTTAGCACACTGAGAATACTCGTCCTTGCCCTGACTCAGGATGCAGTCAGTGGTTCTATGCCCAAAAAGGTAAACCAAGAGGACCTCAGACTGCTGCCACTCCCCCGCCCCCCAAGCACCCAGCTACTCCATAAACAAGTTTGCCATTCTTCCCACCAGTAGCTCAAGAGTCGTGGCTCAAAGATTTTGCTGAAGGGGTAGAAGTGTAAGGGTGATACTGTATTCTCTATTTTCAGGATTCAACAATGTAATTTAGCTTAAAACTTTTTTCTTTTCTTTCCCTCCTTAATGAGTCTGCTCAAGGCTGTATGCATTCTAGACTTACTGACTCTGTTTGTTCAAGGCAACATCTACTAAGATCCAGCCTTTTCAACTGCTGGTCCACCTCCCCCTTTCCTTTGTTCTGCCTCTGACCATGCTAGGATGGGGAGGTGGTCTTTGGACAGGAGTCCACCATCCTCCTGGAATGCCAGCTTTTTTCCCCACCATTTCTTCATTACTGTACAAGTGATGAGCAGCCACAGCTTAACCCAGTAATAGAAGAAGTAAAAGCAGGCCAGAAAACAGCTCCAAAACTCTTCCCAAAGGAACTAACTTCATTTCCAATAGACTGTAAATTAGAAGCTCAAACCTAAGGGTGCTCTAAGAACAGTGGAGATTATAAAGAAAGGCAACTGAGAGGAAGCTCATGGATTTAATGAACATACAGCCTAGTTTTCAAGAAAGAACCAGAAAATAAGACAGCTGGAAGGAGCTTTCCTGGGGTCAAATACTGACCTCAAAAATCATTCCTTCAAAGGAGCCATAATTTCATTGGATAGTTTGTAGAACAATTTATGCCCCAGAGCACTGTTAGAAACAATAGGTACAATGTTAAAGACAGAATGACAGGAGGTAGAATTCATAAAAATAATCCAGGCAATCACATATTAAAAAATAAATAAGTAAATAAAATAAACAAACACCCTCCCTCCCCCCACCCAAATAATAAGCCCTGGTAGAGGGAGACCAACACCCAGAATGGCTATTACAAGGCATGCAAGAAATAGGAAAGCATGACCAATAAAGCAGAAGAAAATTAAAATATAGAGAAGGAAAAATAAATCTGCATATTAGTAAACTGCAATAAAAAAATATAGATATTATAATTATGTGACAAAGACCAATTAAGAAAGATTTAACTGTTATGGTTCCATGAATGAATGGACAAAAGTAATATAACTAGATTGGGAAGAGGCAGAAGGCAAGGTGAGAAAGGGTATCACTTAGTTAAATCCTTATCTTAGTACGAAGTTAATCAACAGACAAGGCCAAAATTGTTGCTTCAAGAACAGCTGACATTGTTGAGCAATACAGAGACAACACCATAATTTTCACAACAATTCTATGAGATAGGTACTATAATGAATCCCCATGTGGTAGATGACACTGAGATACAGAGAGGTTAAATAACTTGCTCAAGGTTGCACAGCTAGTAAGAGGTGGAGCCAAGATAAGAATGGCAGTCTGGCTCCAAACTCTGTGTTCCTTATCTCTGCCTCTTAAAAATTGTTAAAAACAGAAACAGTTACAAATGGTTGCTTCTGAAGAGTTTGATTTAGGGGAGGAAAGTAGAGTGTTTTAGAAGTAATTGCTGAACTTCATTTTAAGTCCTTCTGTTACATTTGATTTTTTAAATTTGACTTTTAATTATGTATGTTAACTAAAATAAAAAGTCAAGACCAATATTAAATGCTGAAGAAGACAGTATCAAAAGTGAAACTGCTAATGTAGACTGTAACTCCTTTAAAAACTATATGGCATTATTTACTAAACCTGAATAGATGTGTAACCAATGACCCAACAATCCTACTCCTAGATATATTCAATAGAAATGTGTAAAATGTTCAACAAAAGATGTGTGGAAGATTATTCATAACAGCACTAATCCAACTGTCCATCAACAACAGAAGGGATAAAGTGAGGTGCATTCACACAGTGGAGAGCTCCACAGCAAACAGAATGAGCAAACTATTAATGTGTCTACATACAAACTAATCTCACAAACATATTACTAAGCCAAAGAAAAACAATGAGTGGATACAGTATGACTTTATATATAAACTTCAAAAATAGGCAAAAACCCCCCCCCCCAACAACCCAAAAAGCACTGGTGGCAGGAGTTAGTGCAGTGACTAGATAGTGGCTGGGTGGCATATGAGGAACTTCCTGGTTGCTGGTAATGTTCTATTGCTTGTTCCGAATGCTGTGGTATTCACTTCGTAAAAATTCACTGATCTGAATTTTTATGATTAGTGTACTTTTTAAATGGTAAGTTATACTTTAGTAAAGTTTAAAAGAAAAAAAACATTTAATTTAAAAATGTGCATTCCTTTGGTAACATTTAAAAAATATGTAATTAAAATTTACATCTATAAGAGAAGCTAAGTCTTCTTCTCATATGTGGACCTGAGAGAATCTTTTTTTAACATCTAAAATATGCATTTGCTCTTAAGATATTTCTTCAAGATTGCTCTACTATCACCGATGCCAGCTGGTGACACCTCCTTCAGATGGCAGCAGAAAACCTGTTTGCAAACACTATGATCTTTAAAGAAAAATGTTTTACTACAAATTCAATATAAAAACATTCAATCTACTGTTGACTTCAGCATGGCCTTGTGTGTCCTCACTACAGTATTAATCTGCTAGAGTTTTCAGCTCAATAAAAGGAAAAACTTTCTAACGAGGGCCAGTCAAAAAAAGGACACAGCTACCTCAATGCACTGCATGCCTTCTATCTCTAGAAACGTTCAGGCAGAGGTTGGATGAGGCTTTGTCAAGGAGGAAAGGTGTTGTGAAAAGAACACAAACTTTAGAATCATACAGATATAGATTACAGTCCCATGATTTGTTTCAAAATAATTAGGGGAATGGTGTGGGGAAGATACAGATGATCAAAGTGGCCCCAAGTTAATGATTATCTGGCTATGGATAATGGGGGTTCACTAAACTATTCTCTTAACTTCTAAGTTTGAATTTTTCATAGTGAAGAATTAGAAGAGGTTTGTTCTGTATACTAATAACCTGGGTTCTCTCTTCCTATTTCCTTTCTCTTCTTATACTTTCTTTAGCAATATCATTTGCTCTCACTGCTTCTATAAGTTCCATATATTGATGCTTTAAAGTAAATTAAGCACCTTTTCTTCAAACTTGTTACTCCTCTCTTGTTTTATTGGCACCACCAATCTCATAGACACTTGGGAACCCAAAGTTACCTTTTAACCCTCCCCCTCTCACAGTCACTAAGGTCCACCTCCATCCCCCTCTATCACATTGCTAAAATAACTCTTCCACTGTTCTTCTATGTTTCCTATTGGCCTGGTTCAGGTTTTCACTGATTGGTTAGAATGTTGTGATTTCTGAAATTATGTTTCCTCTTCTTAACAAGAGTATTTCAAAAACACTACAGGGTCCAACAGAAGTAACACTCCTTTTTGATGATCTGGTAAACTTAAAAAGGGGCATTACTTTTGCCGGCTCCTGAACGTCAATAAAGAGCTACCTCACAGGACTATTACAAAGATTAGTGAGTTCATAGATGTGAATTACCTAATAGGGTTCCTGGCCTATAATGGACACACAAATTCTGGTTTTCTTCCTTTTCTATGTTCAACTTTTATCAAACTGGTTTCCTCACAGAGTCTCTAAAGATATCAAACAATGTCTTGATTCTGTTCCTTAGCTATTTCTTCTAACTACACTGTACTTCCATCCCATCTCCCTGTATCTAAAGTGAACACTGGCCTTTAACAGTCAGCTCAAATGTCATTTCATTTCTTCAACAACTATGTTTACTTGGGAATAGAGACCAATCAAATTTAAGACACTCAGAGACTACAGTCTTATTTTAGGCTCAGAAATACAAACAACACTATATCCTGCTTAAGGAAGAAAGGAGAAACAAGTAGCTATAAACAGGTAACTGGGAGTTCTGCAAGGTTTTTGCCTTTTCGTCTGACAGTCTTGACTTTCTCACATTAGGAACCAACAAACATAAGTGTGCTCCAAATTTTCTTAAACCAAATATGAACTACATAAACCAGGGGTGGTAATTTTCAAAATGTTTCTTCATTTATTATTCTTTAGAGGCACTTCAGTATTCCTTTAAATAATGTTTCCCTTGCTGAATTTAAAATCATTACAAAACCTCAATTAGCCATAATTTTATGGTGTACATTATTATGTAAAGTATGGCACATTAATATAAAACTAGATAGAACTAGAAAGAAGACAAAGTACAAGTGATCGAATACTCTTTACTTTTCTATACATACTGGTAAAACATGAACCTAAATTTCAAATTTTCAATTTTACTTAAACAACTCCATTGGTACATCCCATTAAAAAGATAATTCATGCACCAAGTTCTTCCATCTTACTATAGTATTGCTGAATTGCTTCTCCTGAGACTGCTGCCAATCACTCTGGTCATTATTGTTAATTTGTTAACAATAACAAATTATCGTTATATTATTCTTTTCACTATTCTATTTCAAAGTCACTTCCTCTGTCTAACTTATCCCCACTCCTCTACCATCTGGTAATTGGTTCCTCGTCTGTGTTCTAAAAGCACTTTGTACACTCTTCTGACACTAATTGCTCTGCTTACAGGTCTGTCTTTCTCCAGTTCTCCCTACACCACTCCCTCCTTCCAAGTAAACTGTGAGTTACCTGTGGGAAAGAAACATACATGACAGGCAATACAGAACAGTGGTTAAGAGCAGACTCTGCAGCCAGACAGCTGGGCTTAGAATCCTGTTCTGCCACTTCTCAGCAATATGACCTTGAGCAAACTATGACTTTAAGCCTTGGTTTTCTCATATGCAAAAGATAATAACTACACCTATCTCACAATGCTGTTAAAGGATGACATGAAATAATGAAAAGCATTTAACATCTTTCACTTGTCAGCTTCTTTCTGACAAGGCAGTTTAAAACAGTGTTAAGCACATACATTTTAAGAGTCAGTACTTGATTTTGATTTTTGGTGCTAACACTAACTTTGAGACCCAAGCTACTTAAACTTTGAGAGCTCCAGTTTCTTCATCTGTAAAAGGAACATAGCAATTAGAGCCTCTCTTACAGGGTTAGGGTAAGGTTTAGATGAGAAAGTTCACATAAAGCATTTGGCACAGTGAGGTGCTCCAGAAATATTTCCTATCACACTTTCTATTTATCTATTTTAAGGTTGGTCTCCTAGACACATGATAGACAGTAAATGCCTTCCCCTCCACAAGGAATAATTTCAACACTCAGCATTCACCATGTATGACGTTCAAGGTCATAGCTGTTTGTCTTCCTCCAACTTCAGATGTGGCCATGATTTCAGTAAAAAAGCTGATTTTTTGAAAACTGTGTCATGAGGATATCAACTTGCAAGTACAAGAAAACAAATTAACAATAAGCAGTCATGCCTCCCTACACTAGGTATCACCTTTCTATCTTTGTGTATCAAACTTTATAACCAAGGCTTGTATTAAATTGAATGTATTAAGAAATTAACTCATAGAAACCCATGGAGAACTGTCCTATTTATGGAATTCCTTGGTGTGCATTATGCTGACAAAGTCCATACTTGAGAAAATTATTTTAATTTTTGTACTCCTAAGGAGAAAAATGTACTCCAGAATAGTTATGAAACTAATAAGAATAAAGATAACAAATGCTGCTATAAAATAAGTCTCATTCACTCTTTCATAAATGTTCACTTTTATCCAAATTCCTAATTCTGAACAGAATAATCAAATATCTATAATGCTTCACAATTTTGTGAAGTGACTTTACCTATATGCTGAACAAAAGAGTGATAATAGGGGCTATAAGTCCCTCATAATAGAATTCAAGAGCTGGTGACTCCAGTGGTCCATGTTAACTGATACCTTGTGCACCAGAGAGAACACATCAAATGAAATGAGTTGCTCAGGGAACCAAAGTAGTCCTCTTGATGATGTCTGATAAATCTCATATCTTTTTATGTTCATCATGACCATACATGAGGGCCCTTACCAAAGGCCTAGGATCAATTCATTTAACATTCTCATGGGGGGAAACAAAACCATGACAACTGTCCTCAAATTCAAACTCCTTCCATTCCTATATTTAAACACACTTTTAAACAAGAGAATCTGAAAATTACTACTTTTTGTTTCTAGCATGTCTATAACTTACATAATATTTTTATATACATCCTTGATTCTCAGGACTCATACAATGTATACAGCCTTCTAAGTCTTATTTTACATGTGAAGAAACTAAGAATGAGGAAGTTCAAGTGGCTTTCTGTGATTACATAGTAAACTGTACAGTCAAAACTGCAACAGACCCAACTCAATCCTGTCCTCCTTACAAACACCAAGGTATACAAGCAATACCATAAATCAACTAAAAATAATGTATTATCTAATGTTTATTAAAGCTGATTCAGAAAGTGAAGCAATAGGGGCACCTCCTTTACACATAGCAAAAATAAGTAAACTTTAGGTTAGACCAACAGTTCTCAAATACTTTGTTCAGAAGATCCCTATACATTTTTATAAATTATTAAGGATTCCAAAGAGCTGTTGTTTATATGGGTTATATCTATTGATATTTACCACATCAGATATTTCAAAAATGCTAACACTTATAAACGTAAGAAAACATAAGCTCACACTCTATTAAATGTCAGGGTGATAATGTCATCACACATCATGTAGTTCCTGGAAAACTCCATTGTACACTTGTGAGAAAATGAGAGTGAGAAAGGCAAATAACATTTTTGTATTATTATGAGAATAGTTTCAACTTGGTAGACACCCCCTCCCACCCTACCCCCCTATAAGTTTCAAGAGGTCAAACAGGGTATCTAAAGCACACTTTGAAAACCACTGAGTTAGACAGAAACAACTTTTAGTTATGGCAATTCTTCTTAAATTCTAAGTTGTAACCCATTATCTTACTTTAAGCATATTGTTTCTCACTACTAGATTAAAAAAAAATCTTGAAGTACTGTTTTATTTATTCCCTCTTAGCACTAATTCTCTTTGTAGTGCATAGTACCCTAGACAAAGATGGTATCATTTACTGAGTTAATTGAATCTCTTCAGAAGTCTAGTGGATGGGGGAAGAGAAAATATCTTAAGGCAAAATTATTACCTCACTACTATAGTAAAAACATAAACAATAAAGTACATAATACAGAGGGGTCTGGTCTTCTTAAGCCAGTTAGGTGTATCAAACAGACAAAAGCTCCATTCCAGATATGAAGTAAGAAACAGCAAAGGATCCGAGCAAGAGAAATGAGAAAAAAGTTAATACCAGTACTTAAACTGTCCAGCTTTCTCCTCATTTTTCTCTAACCAAATAAAAGTAGCAAAGCTTTTTCTAAAATATAAATGATTTTAATATTTTGTGTATCTGTTTCTCTTAGTTCATAATTACCTAACTAAAATCGAAACTTATTAAATGAAAATATATTTAAGACAATTTGTAAAAGGGTGGGCTGAAAAATTTTGCCTCCACTGTTTTTTGTTACATTGGACAGATCTGGATACAACTGGCTCTGTGTAGTCACACAGAATCTCCCTTCCATCACTCTTGACCTTGCACACACAGATGCTTACATTTCTCACCCAGTACACATTGAAATGGAAGCATGTTCAGTCAACATGACCTTCCCAGCAAGACCGGAGTTCTAAATATTTCTTTTAAAGATTTTTTTATTGTTTGAGAGAGACAGAGAGCAGAGAGAGAGAGAAGAAAGGAGGGCCCAGAGCAGTCTCCATAGCTGTACATCATTAGTTGTGACATGATTTCATTCCACACAGGTGGGTGTGGGGCCACACAGGTGGGAACCGAACTGGGGGCCTCCCACATGGTAGGCAAGAACCTTCACCACCAAGTCATCCCAGTGGTTACCAACTGCACCACAGTTCAGGATATGGGTTTGCATGGGCTGGGGTCGGATTCAATCCCCGGACCTTGCAGTTATAAGGCAAGTGCTCAACCTGCTGAGTTATCCTGGCATCCTGCGTTTTCAATTTTTTTCAGCTGAGGTGATCCCTTATGGTGGTATTCCATGGACTGCCTTTTGTTTTTGGGGTCATAATGATGGACCAAAGTTTCATCACCTGTAATGATCTTCTTTAAGATGCCCTCACCTTCTTTTTCAAAATGTTCTAGAAGTTTCTGAGAAATGCACTCTTTCAGCTTTCATTTCATCAGACAGCATCCGTGGTACCCACCTGGCACAAATTGTATGGCACCCAAGACCACTAATAATGTATCGCACTCTCACCTTAGAAATTCCCAATTTACCAGCAATTTCTTTTTGTTTGATGTGACAATTTCTTTGGATCAGTTCTTCAATGCCATCTTGATGAAATTGGTCACTTGCAGTCATAGGCCTTCCACTTCGTGGTTTGTCATTCAAATCACTCGCCCCACTTGTCCATCTTTGAAAAGCCTTACCCAGCATCTTACTGTTCTTACATCAACACACTGATCACCATCAACACCTGCATTTGTCTGTGAATTTCAACTGGAGGAACTTTTCCCACTGTTAGGAATTCAATAATAGCACACTGTTTTGAACCAAACGTCTGAACACTCCTCCATTTCAATGTGCACTAGGTGAAAAATGTAAGCATCTGTGTATTCAAGGTCAAGAGTGATGGAGGGGAGATACCATGTGACTACACAGAACCGGTTATATCCAGGTATGTCTAATGTAACAACAACAACAAAATTACAGTGGAGGCAAAATTTATCAGCCCCTCATACCTGCATGAGAAAAATCCCTATATTAGATCTATGCAAAAATAACAGAGAAGCAAATAATAATTCCACCTTACATTTACATAATCTTTTCTCTAAGAACTGTAACAACTTTAGATTTTTAGTTCAGTCTCAAAAATAATAAGTTGTATGATTTGTCCACGGATACCCTAAATTAACAAATCATAGGAATTCCAGAAATAAAATAGAAATTTCTCATCATGCAATGCTACTGTTGCAGGAAAAGAAGCTGAGTTACCTTCAAGAGAAACCTTAAGAGCACAGAGTATCCCCACAGCTCCAACTATTGTTACCATGAAGTCTGGTCTGATAAATGCTTATTGACTGACAAGAATCTCAAAATAACTGAGTCCAAATTCTAACTCTATAGTACTAAAAAATTCAAATATTTTGAGTAATTTATTCAAATATTTTAAGTAAGCAATTTACTAAAAAAATGACCTATAATTTAGATAGACTGTATTCATGGGCTTTATTACAGACTAAAACTTTCACAAAATTTCTCCATATGCTTCATTAATCTCAAAACACTGAAATTAAATTCAATCTGTATTATCTACAATCCCAGCATTAGTTAAAAAAAAAAAAGAAGATATATTTTGCTATAAACATATTTTAAATTCTTCCATGTCAAAAGTCGGTAATTCTATCCCTGATTAAAATGTAACAGTAAATACTGAGAATAACCTTTCCAATATTAAAATAGACCAGACATTACTTGTCTTAAATTTTATAGAAAATAACATTATACTTAATTTCTAATGGTGAGGACAAAATAAGATTTTTAGTGCATTATAAAAACAATTATCATGAAATGAAATTAACTATAATAGAAAGGCTCTTACTTCAGCCATAGCAAGGTTTCACAGAACTAAAGGCTTTGAATTATTTACTTGCTTGACCAAATGATTAAGGTAGCAACGCTGTGCAGTTAGCAACCACAATCATCCTTAGTAATGAGTATGAGTATACTTTAGTATTCATGACAGACTATTGTGTACAAGTTGGCAGACAACACAAACACCAGGTGCACTATTTAGTAGATATTGATATCTGTAAGAAATAGTTGTATCTAAGAACAGAAAAGTCATTTTTCAAAATATAGATCCTTGTAGCCAGCTACTAAACAGAAATTATATCTCCCCATATTGCTAATTATAATTTTACAGCAAAAAAACCCCACTTATAATTGTATATTATACAAGGAGGAGGACATGGAGTTGATCCTAGGGGAAACACCACTTGTAAACAAATACCTGTTTAGAGAAAGCTGGGATGGCTCAGCAGGTTATGCACTCGCTTTGAAGCCCCGGGGACTGGGGATCGAATCCTGGGTCCAGCCCATGCGAACCCATATGCTGAGCTGGGGTGTGCCCCCAGTTCAGTTCTTGCCAGGACCTATGTGGGAGGCTCCGGGCCCAGTTCCTGCCCTGTGCAGCCCTGTACCCACCTGTGGAGTGAAACTATATGGAAAACTAATGTCGACTATGGAGACTGCTCTGGGCCCTCCCCCTTCTCTCTGTCTCTCTCTGTCTCTGTTTCTCTCTGTCAAAAATCAATAAAATAAATCTTAAAACAAACAAACAAACAAACAAAAAACAACAAATACCTGTTTAACTGGCATGTGCCTTACCATCAAACCAGCTACATGTAACAGATACTTAATACAAATAAATAAACCCAACTAAAACATTTTTATTGTACTAATCACAGCATTTTTGTTTTCAAGTACATACCATAAAGAACCAATTATGCTGGGGAGAGGAAAATTGCCTAGCTCTTTTCCCAATGCAATGCAAATCAAAGCAGACATTTCAGTTCTCCACCCACCACACCATCAGCTCTAGTGTCCCTATAATATATGAAGAATTTATGGGCATAAATACCCAATGTGCTGATTAGAGTAGAAAAAATACATGTTCTAAAGCAGGCATGTCTAACCTGCAGCCCAGGACGGCTTTGAATGTGGCCCAACACAAAATCTTAAAGCATTATGAGATTTTTTTGTGACCCTTTTTTAGCTCATCAGCTATTGTTAGTGTTAGTGTATTTTATGTGTGGCCCAGGGAAGCCAAAAGGTTGGACATTGCTGTTTTAAAGCATTTTGCTGATTTCTTAAAAATTGGTAATTATTCATCAGACAAGTGAAAATAAGTTTTATTATTCTTTTATTATCAGTTCAAGGAAAGTATAATCTACAGTTTATCCATATCGACTTTTTCCAAGAATTAAAAATCAAGGTTTCTGCCGGGATGGCTCAGTGCGTTAAGGGCTCACTTTGCAGCCCTGGTGACTGAGGATCGTATCCTGGCCCCGGCCCGTGCCAACCCATGTGCTGAACTGGGGAGTATCCCCAGTTCGGTTCTCACCGGGGTGAGACCCTGGCCCAGTTCCTGCCCTGTGCAGCCCCACGCCCACCTATGGAATGAAACTATGTGGAAAAACCAATGATGTGCAACTATGGAGACTGTTCAGGGCCCTCCCCCTTCTCTCTGTCTCTGTCTCTGTATCTCTCTCTCTCTATCAAAAACAATGAAAATAAATCTTTAAAAGAACCAAGGCTTCTGGATTATCAGAGAAGGTTGCAAACATATTCATGTTTTGTTTTTGCTTGTTGTGGAAATGAATGAGGTGGTGTTCATAAAGTATCCCACAGATCTTGAGTCAGCACTGTGAACTGCTGAAGATTTAAATCAGAGTAATTCATGTGTGTGTCTACAGGGGTAGGAACACTCCTCTTCAATACTGATTTTACAATGAGAACTGGATTAAATATCGTCAGCCTGTGTTTATGACAACCTTCAACCATTACATAAGTTTATGTTCTATACATTTTAAGAAAATCAAAGGATACAGGTATCTTTAGATTGAATTCAAAATCCTAGCATTTCAGTTATATGGCTGAGTTCATTATGTGAAAATTTATCAAGCATACACTTAGCATTTGGGCAGTTTTTGTATACACACACAAGCACACATGCACACACATATATATGTTATACATCAATAAAAAGTTTGTGCAAAAAAAGGTTCTGGCACTTAAAGAACTAATGTGCTTTTTTATGTAAGTCAGTAGAAAGGTAATATTTAAGCAGGGGCCTAAAAGTGATGGGGTGAGATCCTCGGCTATCTGTGGGAAAAACATTCCCAAAGAAAGACTGGCATAGGCCTTGTGATGGGCACATGACTGGAGTGTGAGAACAGCCAGTAGGCCAACAAAGAGAGAAAGAGTCATGGAAGACAGCTTTAGTCAGAGCTAGAAAGAATGGCCAAGAGCACAGTAATCAGTGAATGAGTTAGATCCATACTATCTGGAGTGATGTCCATATGCAGGGCCACACTTATATTATACTCTCCCATTTTATTATTAAGGATAAAGGGAGGAGGAGATAAAAGGAGGGGGAGAGTGAGAGAGAGGCACCTCCTCAGTATATGAGGCTTGTCTACGTGTGTTTCAGCACAGAGTGAAGAGCAGACCTCAAACTTAACATTTTTAGGGGGATAAAATTAAAAGGAAGAGGAATGCATTTTTAACTTCTTTATGATCCTAAAGCTAATCATTTGAACATTTTCAAAAACCTAGCCAAAACAAACAAAAACACTAAAAAAACTTCAAAAGAAAAAAATGAGCATCTATACAAAGATGTAGGTAGAAACATGTTTATGTTACCATTATTTATATTAGTGAGAATGAAAAAAAAATTAACTTATGGTACTTCTGATCAATGTAATTCGAAGCACTTGTTAAAACAAATGAAGTAGGCATATTTAGGAATCCCAAGGTATAGTAAGCAAAAAAAAAAAAGAAAGTGTAAGAAAAGCAAGATACTGTTTTTATAAGTTAATAAATCAGAATGCATTTAGAATATGGAAAAATAGTCCCCAAATTTAATTGTTTTCTTTAAAGATATTACAGGAGAGTTTTCACTTTGATATTTCATATTTTCTAACTAAACTTCTACAATGAGCTTATTGCTGAAATATCTCTAGCAAAATGTCTCACAAATGCAGGATAGTCAATAAATGTGTATATTCAATTGGTTACTAAAGGAAAAATACATTTTTTTCAGTAGGTATCATACATGTGACATTTATTATAATACATCCAATTAGATATTATTCCCATATCTCTTTTACAGATATGAATACTGAGACTCAGGGATGATAAGGCCTTTTGTCCAAGGTCTCTTGCTCAGTATAGTGCTGAAGTCAGGCACATATTACTCCAAAGCTCTGTCTACTATGGAACAGACAACTGAAGTACTTCTCTATCGCCTCCACCCAAAAGAATGAAATAATTCCCTCATACACTTAGCACCTGCCTTTCTATTCATTATGTAAGGCAAGCTTGTCCAAAACTCAGCCCGCAGGCCGCATGCGGTCCAGGATGGCTTTGAATGCGTCCCAACACAAATTTGTAAACTTTCTTATAACATTATGATATTTTTTTGCCTTTTTATTTTAAAGCTCATCAGCTATCATTAGTGTTAGTGTATTTTATGTGTGGCCCAAGACAAGTCTGCTTCCAATGTGGCCCAGGGAAGCCAAAAAGGTTGGACACCCCTGTCTGAAGGTAAATAATTAGCATTTATACCTCCTTCTTCCCTAGTACAAACACAATAAGTATGTGGTTTGTTGCCAGTCTTAGCAATGTGGCAAGAGACTTTCTGAAACTACCCTGTGAAACTTCTAATGACCAGATAGTTTCTTTATGACTTTCCAATGAAGTGTGATGTACTTTGATGCCATGCCAAAAGTGGTGCTAAGGTCCTAGGATTCTAGGAAAGACAAAGGGATTTAATAGCACTTGTCCTGGGGACATTATTCTGAGAAAATGGGAGAATGTGATGGGAAGAAATGTTGGCTCAGCATTTAACTTCTAAACAAGTTAGTGGTATAAATCTAACTTGAAATGTCAGATATTCTTATTGAACAAACTTATTCAAAATGTCGTATATTCTTCTTTTTTGTACAACTTTAAATGTAAAGCTGAACAATATAAAAGCAATTCTTAACTTGTGGGTCTAATATTAGCTTCTCTGCAAGCCCTGGCTTAGAGTTAATAAATAGTTGGTTTATCTTTACAGAAGTAACACAACATGGGCTTTGGGAGTCCAGGACTTCTTATTTTTATTTTTTAAAAGACTTTGAGAAGGACACTAATACCCTCTAAGTCTCAAGTTTTCGTATTTGTAAAAATGAGATACTGACCTCTCCCACACAGTAGTTTTAACTACTAAGCAGGATAGCAAGTGTACAGAATTGCCCACATAGTACCTGGCATATAGTTAGCAAATTGATTTTATTATCCTGCCTCTGTCTCATCTGATAGATCATTAGTAATCTCTGTAAATCAATACTAAGTATTTGATCAGGCATGCTCCTTCAATCCAACTGACTTTATAATGAGTTGCTTTAGCTATTTCCAGAAACAAACTGGGGCTTTCCTGGGAAGGCAACAGACCTGTGCATTACTAATTAGTATCTAACAGTCTCCTTATAATTACTTCTCTCCCTTCAATGTGTACCTCAAATTTCTAGGGCAAAGATATAATTTATCAATTCATTATTTTGCATCAAAAAATTTTTTAATGCCTAAGTCACAATAATTCAAAATAATTTTAAGAAAACTCGTCTTCCAAGAAGTAAAAGAAGCACTAAATTGTAGTTTATTTAGGAGTACCAAGAAAGTTAAGGTCACAAAACATTATACAACACACAGTACTTAGGTATTTGCCTTAGAAGAGATTCTGATCTTTTCCTGAAGTTCTTAAATATACCCAAATGACATTATAATGAGCTTTAATTGTTTGTTTCCCCAGAAAGATTAACCAGCTTGAGAGCATGAACTGTTATATCCATTTCTGTCACGACCACTATACACACCTGGTAGTCTTTAGGAAGTAGTTACTGAAAATAAGTGACTTTTAATAACTTTATTTATCTCTAAGACAACGATCTCTCAAATCCATTTATATATAGATACTCATCTCACCAGTAGTACAAAAAAAGCAAAACAGATTAAAAAATTAGCTACTACATAATATCATTACTCCAGGGCAGCTAGAGTGATACAGGAGGGTGGCCCAGAAATCATTCGGCCACATAACTGTTCTCTTTATATTGACAATGGCTGGATTTTTTCCCAGATAGCCATCATACACTAATGTCCTTGTCTCTACTCTCCCAAAGTATCGAAGACTAATTATACTTCCTAACACTAGTAAGTAAAACTAGGATTCCTACAATCACTAAGAAATTGTAGTAGCGAAGACACCTTTCAAAAGTTATCCACATATCAAAAGAAAAGTATGAAAAAGTGAGTAGAGTACCTTACACTTAATTTTCTATATAATGTTATCATCTCCCAGCAAATTTACTTTGAAAGTTTTTAACACATGGATTACTCAAAACATCTTTACCTCAAATAATCAGTAAAATAAAAAAGTGATAATTAAAATTAAATGTTTTTCTTCCCCAGCTCAGAAGACCAAAGAATAGCTCAATTGCAAACCACATTATAGAATATGAGGCTTTCCAAAGTCTAATTTAGATCTCTGAAATTAATGGTATATTTAAAGATGTAGAAAAATATCTAAAGATGAGAAACTTTAAAGACAGCCCTGTCCTTGCCTTTAGTGGGGTTAGTGGTCCTCTTTGATCTCCCATCACTAAGAATATTTGAAAATGTCCACAAATATATAGTACAATGTTTTTCAGGAATAATAAAAAACCCACTTATGACAAAAATAGTCATGTTCAGAAGACATTCCATGTACCTGAAAATGTGTTCCTTATTCATTAGTTTGCTGATCAGAAGTGAAGAGCAGCCATTACCTTTAATACTTCTTATCACTATACTGTAGAGAAATGGAAAATGTTTCAAGGGATTTACATTTTTTTTCTGGCAGAATGTTTTTTTAAAATTCAACATTATGTCCTTTATAAAGTAAAATTGCTCAGTGAAAGTCTCTTCAAAGATGTAATGTATAAAGAGGGTTAAAAATTATTATTCTATTTTCACTGACTAGTAACAGTAACGTTTTTCATTTAGTAAGGGTCTCAAATTCATATGAAGACAGGCTAGGCAAGTACATGGGAAGCTATGAACTAGGCATGTCCAACCTGTGGTCCAGGACATCTTTGAATGTGACCCAACAGAGATACTTAAAACATGAGATCTTTTTGCAACCTTTTTGTTTGTTTGTTTGTTTAGCTATCCTTAGTGTTAACTGTATTTTATGTGTCTGTGGCCCAAGACAAGCCTTCTTCCAATGTGGCCCAGGGATGCCAAAAGGTTGGACACACTATAAACCTCTCACTGCTTAAGCACCAAATGCATTTATAATTTAGCCACTTGCATTCCAGAGTTTAAGGAGCAGGTTTCATAAATTCAGTTCTACTTCACAGAACAGGGAATCAAACACAGTGAAAAATCAGTTCACTGTCCTCTGCCAATCTATGGAAGTATTTCCATTACAAATTTCTCTGCCATCTGACAGTTTTGAGCTGTTACTCTGGGCTACTAATCTAAACAAAACAGAATTAGTAAGGTAAATGTGCCACATACACAAGTCAATAATCCCAACATAAAATATTTCTGGGTTATCTGGGTCACTGATGCTTGACAATGTGATAGAAAATTAGTGATCTTGAAATAGGCAACTTCCACTAAGGTTTGGGTAGTAAGGCAAATACCAGACTGACATAATTTTATAGTAAAGGACAAAATCCAAAAGGGTCAAGCATTTTAATGAACACAAAGGAAGGCAAAAGGTGAAATTAAA